>JAGTJM010000011.1:600000-813400 GCA_020747015.1 Pyrenochaeta sp. MPI-SDFR-AT-0127 | reverse complement strand
TTCCTATAGGCTATAGTCTTAATAAACTACTATATTCCTCTAATTAATAGATTTAAGATTATTACTAAAGTCGCTAGTAAATTAAGTAAGAAGTCTAAGCTTATAAGGCTAGACTCTTAGTATTACTTCTCTAAGAGCTTAGTTACTATTATAGACTAGAGAAGTTACGTCTATAAAGCCCCTTACTAAAGAGTAAGAGAAGTAAGCTTAATAAGTTAAGAAGGTATTAGTAGTAATCTAGAGAGATATCCTAAATATATAGACTATAATAGGTCTCTACCTCTTACTCTAGGACTATTAGTTCTTAATATACCTAAGCTTCTATAAGGTTAATCTAGGTTAATACTAATACTCTTTAGAGCTAGATATAGAAATTAATATAATTAATATATTATACCTAGAAGAAGAGACTTAACTAAAGAAGAAGAACTAGCGTTTAAACTATATAAGAGCTACTACTATAAGAATACTACCTTAGTCTTAGTATATATACTCTTATATATTAGTATTTATAAAAGCTTAAGATCTAAGACTAGCTTAAGATTCTTAAAGAATAGTACTATAAATCTATAAACTATAGCTAGTTATAAGATTAGAAAGGTAATAGTAGGATTAACTTTAAGCGGGTCTATTTCTACTATAGAAAGTAGGTCGCGTTATATATTAGACTATCCTATTATACTATAAACTAGGAGGATCTTTAAAAAGGCTTACTAATCCTATACCTACGTAAGGATAAATTAGGGTATACTAAGTAGACCTAGTTATATAGGTCCTATTTATAAAAGATTTCTAGAGAGTATAAATAAATAATAACCTTATAAGCTACTATTACTATCTAACTAAGGTAAAGCTATAGATTAACTAGGTTAGGTTTACTAAGGTAATTAAGATAAGGATATTATAAATAGCTTTTAGAAGATAGAACTATAGTACTAGACTCTTTAGCTAGATATAGAGAGACCCTAGCTAGTAGAGATTATTAACTATAGTTTTAAGATATATAGCTACTATACTTATAGAATTAATAGTAAGGCTAATCTTAGTTAGGACGTATAATATACTACTTAATCTTATAATAACTTATCTAAGAAGATCTATACTATTACCTACTCTATATAGTACTATATAAAGAACCTTACCTAGTCTCTTACCCCTACTATATAAAGTATACTTAACTAGAGATTCTATATATTTCTAATATATTAACTTAAATATTATATAAGCTACCTATAGCTATTAAGGCGTAGATATAATTTAAGGTAGTATATCTTTTAATAATAAGGATAGGAATAACTATATAGAGATACTTAAGGGTTTCTACTATATATTAAATAATTACTAGTTATAGAGAGAATAGACCCTAACTTTAAGTAACTAAACTAGACTAATAGAAGCCTAGGATAATAAGATTTACTTCCCTCCTAAGTTATAATAGTAATAGCTAGATATAAAGTAGAAGAGTCTCTATATAAAAAGGGGTTTATCTAAATCTTAGACCTATATCTTCCTTATAGTTTAACTAGGCCTATAATAATTATATAGTATACTATCTTACTATAGTATATAAAGGTTAATAATAATATAGATACTATAGAGATACTAGAGATAGGAGCTATTAGTTAATTATAAATATATACTAGAATCTAATAGTAGCTCCTTATATACCTTCTAGATATCTAAATAAGTATAGTAGGATTAAATAGCCTTTTCCTAGTATAAGTTAGCTAAACTACCTAAGTATAATATCTTAAGCTATAGGAGGGCTAATATAATAGGATAACCTAATAGTTATATAAAGCTAATAAAGTTCTATTAAGTTAAAGTATAGTAAAGAGGATTAAATAATAAATAGTAGATAATAGGTAATACTTAGTAGTATAAGTTAAGCTATAGTAGAAGGCTATTATAGTAGTAGAATCTATAGCTTACCTCTATATAGATTAGATTCTAGATAGGTCCTACTTTATAATATAAAATAAATACCTAGATAAGATAGTAGACTAGTACTAGTATAATAGAGAGATATTAAAAGAAATAGCTTTTAAGTAGCTACTTAGTAAGCTTATAGAAAGTAAAAGGCTATAAAAGGATAAGCTTAATTAACTATCTAAAGTCCTAAGGACCCTATAGCTATAATATATATTACTCTATTCTTATACCTATAGTCTATTAGGTAAGGTATTAGATATATATTTAATTTAGTTAACTATCCTTAGCTTACTACCTTTAATACTAAGTCTCCTTCTTAGAGCTTAAGTCTACTCCTCTTACTAGAATACTACTAATAGAATAAGTAGTAGGACGTCTATAATAAGGGCTAGTACTAGCTTAAGAAGAAGAATATTAAAGTAAGAGGATTAGGTTATAGTTATAGTAACTAGAGGAAGGTAAGTAACTAAGGTTAAGAACTTAGGAGTTATAGGATATCTAGGAGTAGGAGGATAAGTAAGAGGTAGAGCTTAGGCTAATAGGAGGATTTTATATATTTATAGGTAATAAGAGTAATAGGCTCTTTAGTATCTTTCTTTTATTTTATTTTAGTTTTTAAGGAGCTTAATAGGGCTAAGCTTAAAGTAAAGGAGGTATATACTAATATATAGTATAGTTATCTTAGATAACTACGCTAGGTAGGATTAACTAACTAAAGTAAAGCTAATAAGGCTTAGTATATAAAGAGATAGAAGATCTCTAAGAGATCTATAAAAAATATAATACTCTAGGAATAAAATTAGAACTTAATAGTCTTATTATCCCTTACTTATAACTATTTCTTATTATTCTAGCTACGCTAGTATCTACCTAAAGAGAGTAGTTAGCTATAATCCTCCTACTCCTATATAATAGAAGATCTCTAGGAGATCTAGGAGAGAATATAATACTCTAGGAAATAAAATCTAAACTTAATAGTCTTATTATCTCTTACCTACAACCGCTTCTTATTATTCTAGCTGCGCTAGTATCTACCTAAAGGGAGTAGTCAGCTATAATCCTCCTACTCCTGTATAATATCCTTCTTTATTATAGTTATAGGTATCTTTAAAGCTATAGACGTGTAACTAGAGTAGAGTAACTTCTAAGGAGTTATAGAATTAAAATTAATTTAAGTATAGGAGTAAGTAGAGTAATAAGAAGATTTATCCTTAGACTAAAGCTTATTAATAGATAATATTTTAGAATAAAATATATAAAGCTAAGTATTATAATAAGGCTTAGAAAGCTTATAGTAAATTAAAGCTTTATAGGCCTATATCTAAGTAGTATACTTATTAGCTAAAAGCTTAGAGCTATTTTAATTATAAGTTAGTATATAAATAAATAAAGAAAAGCTTAAAGATTATATACTATAATTAATATAGATTAAAGTTAAGAAAAGAAGAAGGAAGAGTATAGGAGAGTAGGTTTATATACTTACTAAAGAGGCGCTAGATTATATAGAGCTATCTTTACCTTTATAAGATTAAAATAAGAGCTACTCTTACCTTATTAATTAAATTAAATAGTAATATTATAATTTATACTAGATTAAATAGAGCTATCTTTACTTTTAAGAAAATTAAATTTTTAAATAAGCTATATACTTACCTTTACCTTAATATTATTAGACTAAAATTAAGAATAAGATTAAGGATAGAAATTCCTACTCTTCTATAAATTATTACTCTAAGAAGAGCTAATCTAGGGAGTATATTATAGAGGAAGATCTCTCTACTTAAGTATAAGTAGAGAAGTAATTTAGCTAATTATATAGAATAGAAGTATAAAGGATATACTAATTAAGAAGATAGATTAGATTAAGTATTCTCTAATCTATAGGGTATATAGTTTAGACTTTATAACTTAGCTTTCTTAGCTAGAGATTAATTTTATCTACTAATCTTTCTCTAAGCTTAGTATACTCCTATACCTATTAAAAGGGGTTTAGTATCCTTAGTAGAGTAGCTATAATATAAAGCAGCTAGTATTACTAAGGAGCCCTTTCTTAGTAAGCTTCTAGATTAGAGTAAGTAGAGATAGATAAGTAGTTTTAAAGTAGTTCTAAGTATTAAATAGTAGTATTTAATAATAACTTAAGGTTAATTATAATATTCTATAGAGGTATATTACTCTTATCTATATACTTAGGTAGTCCTATAGTACTTTATTCCTATAATATAGGATCTCTAGGACTACGTAACTTTATAGGGTATACGTTATTATTAGCCTAAGTTTAGGCCTTACCTAATACCTATATCCCTTCTACCTCTTTCTTTATAAGTACCTATAGCCCTTATTATAGGTTTATAATAATACCTATCTAGATTACTAGGCTACTTTTATTATTATTATTAAAGAAAGTTACCTTCTTCCTCCTATATTCTTTATAAAACTACTTATCTATTTCTACTTATTCTAATCTAGAAGCTTACTAAGAAAGGCTCCTTAGTAATACTAGCTACTTTATATTATAGCTACTCTACTAAGAACTCTAAGCCTTTTAATACTAGAGTAATACTAAGATAGTAAGAGAAGACTTCTATAAAGAGTATTTAAATAGAGAACTATTCTATTACTTTTACTATTTATAAAAATATTAAGCTAAATATACTAAACTATAAGGGCCTCTAGTATAAGTCTATATATATAAGGAGTCCTAGAGTTCTAAAGTCTTAGAGGTACTAAGACTTATCTAGTACTTTATAGACTATAGATTATTATATAATCCTAGGGTTATATAGGTAGTTATTAGGGATTAGGAGTACTTAAGGTAGTAGTACCTCTTACTATATCCTAGGTTATAATAATAAGATAGTAACTCTAGTTTAGATAGTTAAAGTAGCTTAGATTCTAGAATAAATAGGACTTTAATTCTCTTATTCGTTATATTTTACTATATCTAGATATATATAGTCTTATAGATTTATTTTTTTAAATAAAACCTATTTTTTAAAATAGTAACTACTATAGTAAATAGTAACCCTGAGTATAGAAGTTTCTTGATCAATGTACAGCCCTCCATTAGCCATTACATGTGTCCCATTGATCCAGCTAGCTCGCGGTTCACACAGAAACCCAACAGCGAATGCGATTTCTTCTGCTTTTCCCAGTCTGTTCGCAACAGGTGTCTTCTCAATAATCGGGCGCACCTTCATCATAAATTCTTCCCCTGCTTGCGCAAATCCTTCCGTCATTGTTGGACCCGGACTGACTGCGTTAACAGTAACGCCATATTTTGGCGGTAGCTCTTTCGCCCATACCTTCGTGAAGCTGTCCACCATAGCCTTCGTCCCAGCATAGATAGTTTGCAGCGGAGGCGCGGCTCTCGCCGAAATCGAGACGATATTTACAATACGGCCCCCTCCTTTGGGAGATAGGGTAACGTAGCTTGCGTGAGAAGAAATGTCCCGCGTCCATTGAGATTTACTAGAGAGCTCCAATCGTCCATTGTTTGGTCCTCGAAAGGTTTATTGATTGCGAGAGCCGCATTATTGATGAGAATGTCTATCTTGCCGAAGCGCTTACTGGCAGCATCAACTAGTTTCTTTGGCCCGTCAATAGTTGAGATGTCGGCCTCCACTGCAATACAATTGGTGGGCAACCCTGCTACTAACTCGTCTGCTTCTTCTCGTTGTTTAGAAGATGGATAATTGAGCACTATATTTGCCCCTCGCGATGCTAGCTCACGGCCTATCTCGGCACCGATACCTGAACTCGAGCCACTGATTACAGCGATTTTGTTGCGAAGAGTCTGTCCGGGCATGTTGATAGTTTTGTGTAAAGGTGCTTGTGAAGATTGGGGGAAGGGGGGGGGGGGCTGAACGCGATGGCAAAAGGTCGGTTGGGGGAGCGTGGAGATCTGGTTGATTCAAAAAGGCACGATAAATATTTCTGGCTCCACTCCCAATTCGCAAAGCCTTCGGCCCTTAAAACTGGTGCCGCAGGGTGCTACGCATCGGTGCAAAAATTCCATATCAAACCTTGGTGCTAAATGTCGGTATCAAACTTTGATGTCAGGTTTTCCGAATGAATTCGGTATTCGTGTCTCCACTTTCCGACAGTCCAGGGTTCTCCTCCGCTCATTTATGTGAACAACCTTTTTGAGATAATTTGGCGCTATCCACGAAACGCATCTGGCATGTTGGTAAGAAATTCACTTGCAATTTTTATCACGATTGCCACATCCAATCATAGTGCCTGATCAGGGAGTTTCAAGCAACAATGAATTCGTCAAATTTGCTACCAATTTTTTGGAGGAGCGGCACAGCAGAGGAGGAATATGAACGTGCACGCGTTGGTCGCGTATTTAACCATCGTCGTCCGAATCGCTTTCCGGTCGCAGTGGTTGAAGCAACAAACGAAGACCATGTCCTACAAACTGTACAACTTGCACGCCAGAAGGACCTCCGTATTTCGGTGCGCTCCGGCGGCCATTCATGGGCAGCCTGGAGCGTGCGAGACAACGCAATTCTCATTGATCTGGGAAACTACAGACAGGTCGAACTTAATGAAGAGACTGGCATCGTAGTTGTCTCACCTAGCACGACGGGTACTGTAATCAACTCAATGTTAGAGGAGAAAGGGCTGTTCTTTCCAGGTGGTCATTGTCCTGATGTCGGGCTTGGTGGGTTCTTACTTCAAGGCGGTATGGGCTGGCTCTGCAGGGTATGTTGACTCTCATGCCTTGTAATTATCAGCACCGACAGCCACTGATTATCTTTTATTGCAGAGTTGGGGCTGGGCTTGTCAATACATCAAGGCAATTGATGTAGTAACCGCAGACGGCCGCCGACTGCATTGCCATGAGAAGGAAAATAAAGATTTATTCTGGGCTGCTCGTGGAGCAGGCCCGGGTGAGCATCTCTAAGCCCTCTTTTCGAACAGTTCTAAGTCTTGGATCATTAGGTTTTCCGGCTATTGTCACAAGATTTTATCTACAAACGAAACGGCTACCGACACATATACGAGCATCTACCTATATCTTCTCAAAACAGGATTTTAAAACTGCTCTGAATTGGGTCAAGGCTATTTCAGGAGCTTATGATGAGGACACTGAACTTGTCTGCGTTGGGCGGTTCATACCAAAGTATAAGGAGAGCGTAGTCATCATTGGGTTAACCACCTTCAAGGAATCGGGCAACGACGCGATTGCTGCGCTTCAGGCTGCTGAGGATTCTGTCCCTCAAATCTACCTCGACAGAGAATTCGCCCATCCATCGTCAATGCAACAAGAATATATTCAACAGGGCCTGGCAAATCCAAAAAATCACCGTTACTGCTCTGACAATGCGTATGTCAACAACGATTCGGACGTTGCGAGCGTCATAGAAGAGGCATTTACCACACTTCCTAGCCATAAATCCTTTGCCTTGTGGTATGCCATGGCGCCCACATCGCAAAGACCTCTACCAGATATGGCTCTATCGATGCATTCGGACCATTATTTAGCTCTTTACACAATTTGGGAAGCTGTAGAAGACGACAACATATGCCAATCTTGGGTGTCTGACGTTATGAACAGGATAGCACCGCACAGTGTCGGGCAATACCTGGGTGACTCTGACTTTCAAGTAAGGAATACAAAATACTGGGGAGAGGACCAGGGAAAGAAGCTAATGGAAATTCGAGAGATGTGGGATCCCGAGGGACGAGTTTGCGGTTATCTCGATAGTGGAGATCAGTCAGGCGTGAGAGGTCTTCGCAACATAATTTAGCACTGAGAATCAATTACATAGTACTGCAGCACAGACTACTCTTTCACAACTTCGGAAACAAGAATTGAATTGATCAAGCCCTTATACTGAAATGGTCACCATGCGAACTTTTGAGATTGGCAATGTATCCTTTCGTTCCCCTCAATATCTAATTCCCTCGAAATCTGCTTTTGACGTTCTGGCGACCTGACTTCACGGCTGCCTTGCCACGTTGGTTCTACACAACCTATCTGTAGCACCTTCAATATTATTGTATCGGTGATGAGCTACATTCGCTTGGCCTGAACTAGATGCCACCGAGTACTACTTTCCCAAGGATTGTGAGTGGGGATCCCGATGTGATCCTCCCGAGGCCCCCCACAATTCCGCAAACCCCACATTCCCCGCGTTTTCAGGCTCGGGTATGCTAGACCACTTCAGATCAGAACCACGTAATGCACACCACTTAGCATCGCAAATCCAGTGTGCTCAAGGGTGGTGCCGGATGGGATCTTAAACGCAGCTGTTTGACTATAAGATTCCTGGGAGTTCCAAGGCAATGTTCGATATCAACCTCTCAAAACTCTTCCCAAGACTCCTTGATGCAATTGTCAATGGCAATGGCTCGCACTATGCCAAGAGAGCGTCAAACCGCGGACGTGAGGGTGGACCATAACTTTGGGAGTCTTCAGCTTCGACACGCAGATTCGAATCAGATAATTCTTATCCCTACCCCAACAAACGATCCTCAAGGTCAGTACGTTAAAGCCAGGACTGTGCTGCCTTTGTCAAACAGTATAATATCAACACTGACTTATTTGTAAGACCCACTTAATTGGTCGAAAGGGTACCGATGGTACATCACAATCCTAGTTTCTGCGGCTATCTTTTTCTGTAATTTCCTGGCTGCTGGTCCGACCGTAGTTATAACCCAGGTGACGGCTGATTTTTTCGGTGCTCCGCCCAACAACCCAGATTTTATCGCAAGTATTTCAAAAATAGCATACTTCTTCACGACAACTGCCTTGATGCAAGGATTGGGTGCTCTTTTTTGGATGCCTCTGATCGTAAAATACGGTCGTCGCCCAATATACGTTTCATCCTTTGTCCTCTACACTATCTGTGCCGCATGGGCTGGGGCTTCGCAAAGCTACGGCAGCGAACTTGCGTCTCGGATCGTCATGGGGGTCGCTGCTGGTGCAGCTGAGGTCCTCGCACCATTAACCATCGCCGATATATTCTTTTTGCATGAGAGAGGTACCTTCATGGGGTGCGTATGCGATAATCCCTTCTCTCTAAAACATATTTATCTCACAATGCTCCAGGATTTACACCTGCGCCTTGTCCGCTGGTGCCAGTGGCGGCATCATCATCGCTGGACTGATATCTATCAATAATGGCTGGCGAGTCATCTATTGGGTTGCCACTGCTTTAATAGGCACGTGTACCGCACTCGTGATACTCACCTTTCCGGAGACTATCTATGTTAGGGACAGTTTGACCACCTGTACCACCGCTCGAGGCGAGAGCATGAACGTAGACTTGGAGTGCAAGGGGTCTGAGATGACTCGCGTTGACGAAAACCCCGCTGATAGCGCAGTTTTGAAGAGGCATTCGTATCTCATAAAACTCCGTTTCTTTTCTGGCACACACACCCAAGAGTCTCTCATGAAGCTTTTTCTTCGCCCCATAGTATTGCTCATCTTGCCGCCGGTCATCTGGGCCACCCTCGTCATGGCAGGTACAATCGGCTTTCTTGTTGCGATCACCTCCAACTTCGCACCAGCCTTCGAACAGACATACGCTTTCGAACCCTGGCAATCGGGCCTTTGCTTCATTGCCGCTCTCATGGGAGCTTTCATAGGTATTTTTGCTGGCGGCCACTTCTCTGATTGGATAGCAGACACCCAAACACAGCGCAATGGTGGTGTCCGCGAGCCCGAGATGCGGTTGCCAGCCATACTCGTCAGCGTCATTACAGCCCCGCTTGCACTTGTCTTGTATGGTGTTGGTATCCACTATAAATTGCACTGGATTTGCCCTACGATCGGGCTTGGCTTAAGTATGTCCCTAACAATCACGTTACCTATTCACGGTTCGCTAATGTCTACAGTAAACTTTTCTATTGTACAGGCCACCAACGTCTCGCTTGTGTATACCATTGATTGCTATCGTCCAGTCGCCGGTGAGATTACGGTCACACAAATGGGGTTCAAATCTGCCATTGGTTTCCTCCTCTCTTTTTACACCAATCCTTGGGTACAGCAATCAGGATATCTCAAGTCATATGGAGCTATGGCTGGTATATCCGGTGGTATTATTGTGCTAGGTGTTCCGTTCTTTTTCTGGGGTAAAAAGATCAGGAGAGTGAGCTGGCAATGGGCGCTCGTTCGCAAGTTTGTGCATTGGGATATTGATCGTGAAGTTGGCGAATAAAGCTGCAACTATATGCCCTACGAGAAGGACTAAGAAACTATCCCTCCGCGTTAAATTTTCTGTTATGCGTTTGTAACGCAGTTGTATTGTGTATTCTATTTGCGGAATTTGCATGGCCTCAGCTGGTCCTTTTCATCACCTGATCTGCCCCGCTCACGCTACCCCTTTACCCAAAGAGTCCGCTGAGCGCAAAGTCTATCCGTGGATGTAATTGCTTGAGAGTGTTTACTGTGCAATTAAATCTCTTCAGGTCCCATCGCGCAGTTCGGTATCGGGGCGAATGGGAGCCTAAGCCACTGGGCGTGCCTGTAGGCAGACACCGCTATTTGGTCGGAGCGACGAAACGAAGGCGGCACATAAAGCCAGCCCAGAAGAACCCCATACTTGTAACCACAACGACACATGGCCTCGACTACGACTATGGAAGACAAGGGAACTGATGAGAGCTGCATCAGAGTATGTCCTAATCCATGCTCCACCTTTACTACAAGTCATCTCTAACGGTTCAGTAGCTCCCGGGCTTTGGCCTCCCATACAATGACTGGGGTTCTAGCGGAGACTGGATCACAAGAAGTATTTCGGCGGTTATGAGCTGGGACCATGCTGTTCTGACAGTCCGCGAAAAGTGCATGCTGTTTTTCATGAATCAGATCACAGATAAGCCTGAATGGCACTTCAAGGTGCATGACGAAAATATCGTTGCGAGATGGAGAGTAGAAGCTGATGAGCTGGACTGGGACGCGGAAGTCATAGAAGAAGGCGATATGAGTGTTGATATGTTCAACTACGTGGGTACCTTTCTCAGGAGTGGGAATCATAGAAAGCTGACACAATACAATAGTGCATTGAGGAACTACGCGCCAAGGCAGCTGTATACGAAAAGACTGGCTTAATTTCTGTATTAGACGCGACATCGTGCGTTCTCAAGTCTGACACAACCATCTCAGTCGATATGAAGGAGCAACTGAGAAAGGCCGTGGCTCCTCTTGAAGACGTGCCAAACCACCAAAAGGACTGGCACCCAGGATCGGATGGCAAAGTACTCGACCTTGTACACCCATCTTTGTTTCCCCTCATCTATGAACGATCGCGCATTCTCCCGTATGCGACCATTGGTCTTGGTGATTGCATGGAAGCGATTGGGCAAGGCGAGATCGTGCCAAATCCATTGATTGCTCTCGGTGGTAACACCCCGCCCACTGAGTCCGATCTCTGGTCTTCACGGTTCCAGTGGCTGCCCTGCAATGTCTCGTTTCCAGATGGCGAGAATGCTAGGATTGATTCATATATCAATAATTTGCACCCGGTAGACCACAAGAACCTTTACCATGTCATCGAGAAGATTATCACCAAAGCCGTTCCATTCTGGAATATAGTCTACCAATGCCACAATGAGGGTGCTCTCACAAGCACAAAGCGTGTAAATTGTGAGGCCGTTAGTTTTGAGCTTCCCGCAAATGTAGAGGAGTACCCACCGGATGATTTCGATGGAGATGAAGATGAGTTTTACGAAAGGGTGGAAGCGTTACGCATCTACGATAAACCTGAACCTGGCGATTTTGCATCGCTCGACGTCACAGCGGAAGCCATTGAGGACAAATTCAGATTTCTCGGTGAAGGCGATAAGAAGATACAAGTTATCGTCAAGCTCGCTAACATTCACCTTACGCCAGAGAAACCTGAATATGATGGTGGGTCATGGCATATTGAGGGGCAACTGAACGAGCATATAGTCGCTACTGCTCTATATTACTATGGGAATGAAAACATCACCGACTCCCACCTGTCATTTCGGACGAAAGTGGACGCAGAATATTTCAGTCAATCAATCAGCTATGAACAGAACGATTTTGGAGGCATTGCGAAAATTTTTGGCGTCTCGAACGATGAATCGAATGTACAAGAAATCGGTGCCGTCTTAACACGAGAGAATCGCTTCATAGCATTCCCCAATGGCTTTCAGCACCGAGTTGAGAACTTTAAGCTTGTTGATCCAACGAGACCTGGACATCGTAAGATCCTAGCGCTCTTCTTAGTTGCCCCTACCATCCCTATTATTTCAACTGCGAATGTGCCACCGCAGCAACGTGACTGGTGGTTACGACAGGTAAAAGTTGGAGGAAGCATGGTCAGCAATCTTCCTGCTGAATTAATTGATATGATTGGTGACAGTGTTGACGACTTTCCGATTGGGTTGGCTGAAGCTAGAGTATTGAGAGACGAGTTGATGCTCGAGCGAGGAAAGATGGACCAAGATGTAACGAGCCATATGGCGGATAACTCTTTTAGTTTTTGTGAGCATTGATGTTGAGATTTCTAGAAGAAAGCTTGTGAATCGTACCTTGATTCATCTACTGCAAAGTTGATAGACCTTGTTCCAGATGCTCCATCTACTTAAGGCATGAGGTCAGTAGATTATCATAGGGGTCAGTGCCAAACTAGAATCATCGACGCAGACTAAGGAAATGGGTGTACATGTTTCTATTCACAACAACTCCTTCTAAAAAAAATGCAACATTATCTGCATCTCTTCGCATCTTGTCCCAATCTTACTCTGTACTACTCGCTGGCAAGACAACCCATCTCTTTGTATAGCTCGATAACAAGCTCTTCGCTGCGATACACTAGTTATCAATCATCAGGATAGATTGGTTACATCAGGTATCTGGTAATAATGTGTTTGTATCTGACATCGAAAATGGAAGGCACCTTCCTTAGGAGCCATAATTAAAGAAAATACCGAAAACATGATGTAGGGGAAGAATTTAATCGAAGAAAAGGCGACATTAATAATCAAATGAAAAGAGTGTCGTATCACCAGTACTCCTACGTAGCATAAGAGTCTCCCTGACTGGAGTAGAAGGTCTAGCATGTCAATCCAGTCGGCTAGTCTACCATGATCTTCTGCCTGCGGTGGCGCGGCAGTAACATAGTAATTCACAGCTTAGCACGTCACATATACTCACGGGAAGCTAAGGATTGAGCCATGGTTGCTTTGCCAGGACGAAAACCAATTTCAACCAACTTTCCAACATGAGAGAGAGAGAGAGCTTAATATGATCATAGTCGCGATATCTGGCATAAAAACGTAGGTGAAGATGAAGATTGCTGTCTTGCTAATCTATCTGTCTATCCCCCTGATGGTATCGATTGCGACGAATAGCGATTGAACGCCAAGTTGGTGAAATCTATGACTTTAGTTTGGCTTGAAGGCTCAGTCCGCCAGAAAATCTCTTGGACTGAGCATTGAATATGTCAGGTATAATGTCCCAGTTTTCTTATTGTCACTTCGTAGAAGAGCCTTTTCATGGTGTCTCAATATGGAGTAGAATTTTGCTCATTCATATGTTCACAGGGCAATTATTCTGGTCTTGGGTCTTGCGAGCATCACGTCGATCAGGTGTAGGCAATTGAATCCAATACTTTTTTCCAGCTGAATTGTTCCCTTCTACTGGCAAGCGGACCAAGTAAATTGTGGATCACATTAAAGCCTTGTTGTACACCAAACGGCTGATAGGTGTCTTGAACGCTAACCGTTGAAACAGAGTATTGGCCTTGTACAAATAGTTAGTAAGAGCAATGCTTAGCAATGCGATATGTAAGTGCTCATCTTGTATGTTTCAGCTTTGGCCGTGGAGGAGAACTTGGGATTGAGAGGGGGGTGGGGGTCGGGTGGTTAATATCTGGCCTATCCACACGTTCTCGTATTCTGGATATTGCGGGATCCTCTGCTGGATGTAGGTCAGGATTATGGTGCATCTTGCTCTTCTTCGAACATATTCACACCCTTCTGCAGATGGAAGAGCTCTCCTTTTCAAACTCAGTCGTTGCCGCTTGAGTCTGTACTACTTGGGCAATCGTTGCGGCTGGTAAGAAGCGCTGGGCTTGGATCGAAGGGGTTCAGGAGATGGCTTCATTGAGTGATGTTCTACGATGAAAGAAGAGGACGTGGACTTGATGAACTGCCATAATGCATCAAAAGTTCTTAAGCTGAACGCGTTATGGCGGGCAAATGTTCCATGCATTTAACCAGAAGTAAGGAATGATGGTGAGTTTGGTTATGGAAAAGACTTAAAACCGCAAGGCATTGAAGGTCTGATCTTAGCTGAGTTTGGAGCTACGGGTCGAAGATCGAAGGGGAGGTGAACTGTCGCAATTGTGGTTTGCGTACATGGGGATTATATGCAGAGGGTGCCGTGACAGTGAGGAAGAGTCCGACCGGTTCAAGTTACACAAAGGTAGGGCTAATGGCGAGTAAAATCTTCGAACGGAAAGCTGTTACTGCAAGACTTCAGATCAATAAGTGAACAATGGATAGAAGTATTCTATAATGGGAGAATATTGTGGTGGATGCATTGAAGTTCGGAGGGCCTCGCAAAAATTATCGGCTGGGCCATAGTGAAGAACGAAGAGGCAGTGGAGCATTGTTAGAGTTCCATAAACCTGACGTCGCGGCCTGAACCAGGCTCCCATGACTTTAGCAATATGAAGGAGCGCAATCAATCGCGATTAGGTAGTAGAATTTACTTCTACAGCGAACTTGCAATCTTAAATATTGTTGGGTACGGAAGACGCTGTTTGTGGTTACAGGCCACAGGAGAGGCACCCGATCAAATTGAAACTTATTGAAGAAGTTCCCCGAGTCCAGAAGCAATCAGACAAAGTAACGTGGATCAGTTCCACTTCTCAAGTTGAGGTCCCAAGCTCTTGACACAATCACACGTTGTCTGCGCAAATATACGTGACTGCATACCAAGTCAGTTAAGCAGGACATGAAGACAGTCTGGATAGTATACCGTTGTTGCCTCGTACGAAGGCATCACCCCAGTTTCGAGTTACTCGGCCATCTGATATTTCCCTGCATCGTTCCAGGGCAATGTTCATGTAGCCATCAACCGACTGAAGATCACCTGTGCAGATGTAAGAGATCATAGCCAAACGCGAAAGTGTTGAAGAATACCTTTGTAGATGATGCCAGAGTTCAGTTTGACAGTGACAGGAGCGCCGATGATCTCGCTCAGAAAGCCACTGGGATCTCTCGAGTCACCCACAGTCTCTGGCGCTGGACTCTCGCCGTTGGTGGACATAATTTGAGCTTGGGTATGTGTCTGTGTCGGCGAACAGTCAGCTTGTGCATCCGGTAATGGGCCGTATAAGACCAACCGCAGATCTCTCCTGTGTATCTAAAGCGACTAAATAATGTAGTCTAACTAGTTGTATTGTTGTTGGAAGCCAGGCGCAAGTCACTTGTGCGTTGGTGTATAGAGAGCCGATTGGAGCCGATTGTTCGCGTCTGCAAAAAACGTGACTGCGCGTTGAGCCCCGCTCTTCGGGTCTTTCTTAATCTCTCGGCGCGCTCTGTTGCCACCACCTCCATGCCGCCGCGCCAATATGACCGACAATACCCAAGGCGCGTCCGTGCCGAAGAAGCGATCATTTTTCAAACGAGCGGCATGGCAGGACGTCACGAAGAAAGAGGGCCAGGACATGTTCAGCCACACCAACGAGTTCAAGTACATTGTTGCAGAGCAAATCAGGCACCGGGCAGAGGAGGAGCGCAAGACGGTATTGGAGCAACAGCACAAGCAGGCAGAGCAACACGACGGGAAGCGGCAGAAGATGTTGGCTGAGCGTCAGGCAGAGCCCAGCCTACCGAGAAGGAGTGGGGGGCCTGCATCAAGATCTGGCACGGCAGTCTCGAAAGCGTACGCACACATCCTTTGGTTTCTATATCATTATAACTGATTGATACCGATACAGGCGCAGTAGAAAATCATTATCTCCAGCGCCCGCGTATACTTCATCAAGCCCACCAGCAGGACGCTACGATTCGCTGGTCAAATCAACATCGTCTTCAGATATGTCAACCCACAAGGAAGCACTCATCATAGACCTGAATGATGACGAAGAGGCTAATAATGACGCGCAATATACCTCAAATTCCTTCAAAGACACTTCAACCCTCACTATTGCATCTTGCTCGGGACTTCGCAATCGGCACATGCCTCCGATATCATCCATGCGCCCCCCCATTCACGACGACCTCGAAGAGCTTCTTGACCCCACGCTCGCTGCACTAGAAGCAAAGGCGAGACAGCGAGCTGTACACAGGGCGCAGTACGCTGCTATACCACCAGTAAATGGCGAGCCTTCTAAGGCTCCCATTGTACAATTATTGATCAACCCTGAAATTCTCGGTGCAAACCCTCTGATGGTGAAAGTGCGCATAGACAGCACCATCGAGAAGTCACGACGAGCGTGGTGTGAGAAACAAGGGTATTCTGCCGAAATAGCACAGAATGTCTTCTTTACTTGGAAAGGCACACGCGTTTATGATAGCACCACCATTAAAAGACTGGGCATACAACTGGATGACAAGGGAAACGTGTCCATTGAGGGGGACTCAAACATCTACGATGATATCAACCTGCCCAAGGTAGTTGTCGAAGCCTGGACGGAAGCGCTCCTCCAGCAGCGTAAGAAAGAAGTCGCTGCAGACGCCGCAGTGAGAAAGACTGCTGCCGAGGTGGTACCAGTCGTCGAAGAAGATCCAAAGCCAGCACTAGCTCCAATAACGACCAAGGTCCGCCTTATCCTAAAAGCAAAAGGGAAAGGAGAATTCCGCCTATCAGTAAATCCAGTATGTGGAAACACCCCTTGTCTACTCGTGTGTTAGCTTTGGGCATTCCGGTCATTCCTTCAGGTCTTTGCCCATCTACTGACCTTCTACTGACCTTCAAGTTCAGGAGTCCACATTTGCCCACATTGCGCAAGCCTATAAAACGAAACTCAGTATTGACCAAAACCAACCACTCACTCTCACATTTGATGGGGATCGTCTTTCACCCTTGGACACTATTGCTGACACTGAGATCGAAGACATGGACGTAATAGAAGTCCACTTCAAATAAGAAAATTACCTATATTTCATAGCATCAATTTTGGTTGGTAAACATCTTGAGCTCCCACGCGCACCCTAGACAGCTACTTGGTGCTGAATTTGATTGTGTTCACAGAGAAGGTGGCGGTGGAATTGGTGAAATTCCACCTCCTCTTGGGCAGAGCGTACTTTGGCACGCGCGTATCGAAGACAAGCTATAACTATGGCTCCTTTGGCTTCGAAACTACTATATTTGATGTTTCATTGCCATACCTGTGTGTGGATCAGATGTTCATTGGTCGTTTGACAATTTCTGGACTCTTTCATCGCTATCCTCGTGAAGACCATACTGACGTTGATGAATGCCAACACCGTACCTTATCACGATCCGTACGTATGGTTTTTGACTCTGATTTGGACGTCCGTCATATACTCATTACATGCACGCTTTACCTCCACAACTACTCAAAGTGTGGATATACCTTAACTTCCCCCCTTCAACCCTGAATTCGTGACTATCTGGCAATCCTCCTGCCCCTACCGTACCGGCCGTGCCACCAAAATCCATAATAATATCCACAGTTCCGTATTCCTCATCAATAATATACTGTCTATTTACCAACTTCACGCCACTCGGAACACCAACATCACATCTGTCGTTCGCCTGACCTTTTCCAGTATATGCGCCGCCCTCGAGTCGTGCGCATGGCTGACCCCACGGCACCTTGACTTTTTTGTCATTGAATAAGTCACAATACGCGTCACCTGCTGCTTTGATGACCGCGCGTGTATCACGTTTGCCTGGGGGAATGGGATCCCATTTTTCCCGCGATGCCCAGTAATAAGTTCCAGTGACATTGAACAGCCAGTCGCCCTTGGTCGTTACGATGCTGTCAATTTGCAACACCTTGTTCGTGATATTATCTAGTCGTAGTTGCGTTGCAATGACGTAGGGAGCTGCCGGGTTGCTGACGATGAACTCGCTGAAGGTGGCACATTGAGGGACATCGTGCTGAGATCGTGAATGGTCGATCTTCAGGGACTTGGAGAGAATACTCGATTGAATATCGACCTTTTTACGATTTTCGGTAACTGTCACGGTATCGGCGAGGGAGTCGAAGGATGTCAGGCCAGCAGATTGAGCAATGTGACTGCCAGAACATAGAGTGCGAAGTCAGTTTGAGGTCACTCACTCCATACGTAGTCACTCACAGCTCACCGGTAACAATCTTGAGTTGTTCACGGGTACATGCTGCAGAGGCCTGGGTCGTCAGGAGGCTGATGAGGATGACGGTAGAGTTACGCATCATGGAACAATATTTGATATTTTATCGAATTCTGTTGATTCGAAAACATGACCGGATTTATTTTGAGTGGCTATCAACTGTATTCAAGAAAGTGAAGTACTGATGGCTGTCCAACCATTGCCAGGCCCCTTATTTGGTGATTGGAGCTCTCCTGTGCGTCGCTTAAATACATCACGTTCGGTAGTTAGGAACTGGTGCAGCATTGCCACTTTACATTGCTTTCTGAGGCAGAGTCAATGTGGTGTATCGCAACTGTGTTATATCTATGTATGTCGGGCCACTAGAAATGCAGAGCTAGCATATTACCGATATGACTACCTTATTGCTTGTGCGACAATTAATCCCGAATGATAAACATTCCCATTTAGCCTGAACGATTACCAGCGTAATATATATTCTGGTTCCAGGATCTTGCAGGTAATGGCATGTCTCTCAATACTTTATTTCCTTAATCAGCATCCCATAATTACTCCTCGTGCAGAAAAGACAAACATTGATCTCAATCCTCTACCGTGTTCTTTGTCGTGCCAATTACCGTTACCATGATGACCTCGAAACTGAGACTAACTGTTCTATCATTATTATTGGATGCCTTGAAGGACTTCGATTCACATGCGCTCTTATGTATCACACTATATTAAAGACAGTCTGTTGTAGCCAGCAGCTGGTTAATGCTCCTAAGTCTGAAAGTGTCTCACAACGGGGCCGGGAGTCATAAACTTGATATATGCATGGCTGCAGATACCTACTTCGCATCGTCCATTGATATTGGATTGGCCGGCAAAGCGAGATGCGCCGGCCAGTTTATGCCGAATGACACGTGGGAGCAAATATGATGAGATAGGGTTATTTCAAGCATATAAAACTTCTACGAGACCATCCATGAAGCAAGGACCATATATACTTGATGGGCTTAAGGAAGAAAAAGAGGCGGAGTGCGGCCATAAGACGTGCCAGTGCCAATAAAGGAGAAACAACGCAGATGATCTTCTTTACGCTGTTTCAGGCTGATGGTGAATTTCTTTGACCTATGTCAGCAATCATTAAAACTATATCCACCCACAATGTAGTAAGCCTTAATAGTCCACATCCTCTTCTTGTTGCCGCGGCATTATAGTTACAACAATGTCATACTCGGTCGTGATTTGTTTCGGTTTAGAACTGCCACTGCCGAGACCGATCCGATATATTTTGATGCTTATTATATGAGAATTGACAAAGACAATGTTTACTGCGTCGAATTGAGAGTTTGTGTTGTCTTCCGGCGCTTCCATTGACTCTCAGTTGAAATCCTCACCCATGATATATTCACCAAGCGTAATAGCTTCATTTGAATTCGATACTGTATCCACGCAGATATGCTCTTAACTTGCCGGATTGAGCGTTGCTATGAATTAAAAGCGGCGTCAATTAAAGTGAACGGTCTGGACGAAGGGCACGGCGCACATACGACAGACTGCACTTAACTGGCATTCCTTGGGTCCCAGAATAAAAAGATAGTGGCCGTGAGAGGACTTAGTAGAACTAAGACAGCAAATAAGACTGAACTGTTATATGCATATCACCAAACTCCAAAGGGTCGTGTTGACAGACATCTCAGTGAGAAGTGACGGCTTCGGTTAGGCTCTTAACGGTTAAGCTCTCAGAGAACATCCATGCAGTATATTGAATTCACGTCACATCACCATTCCCAAGATTGATTCCAACGCCGTTTAAATGATCGAATACATACTCAACTCTTCACCTGTTCTTCATTATTCTCCTTGTTGCGTCGAGATTGCCAACAACAAGAGCCCGCTGCCAGAGCTCATGATTGTCCCCATCCGTGAAAGGTAGTGTTCATAGATATGAACACGATAGACCTCGGATGCCCGCCAAGTGCACAGAGCAAAGACGCAAGATCGTGAGATTTGATATGTTTTGATGACCGAGGATAATTGACGATTATGACCGTCACTGTTCCTGTTGCACTGATTGGCAGGCTTTCCTTCTCTTGGTCAATGCATTGACACGGGCGTTGTTATCCAAATATGGTTTATCTTCGCTAGCGGGACTCCATGCAAATAATGAAATGCCCGTCAAGTTAGGTACCGCGCGGCGCAACTCGAGATGGTTGAAAGGGCAGACACGACTTGCTCTGTATACGAGGCCAGAGAGCACGAGGGCAACGGAGCGAAGCGCACCTGCGATAGCCCCGCTCTGACGTAAGAAGATGCGACATGTCACTCGGATGCATCAACGAGCTCAGGGAACAACGTCGTGGAAGTTTGTGGTGTTCACCTGCGACCAGGAGCCTGTGATGCGAGGGCGACCGTCGATGTGAAATCGAACACGTCAAGTCAAGTCAAATCAGGTTGATGACCATGTCGAATAGTAACTAAAGTGATGTAGGACCGATCATTGCGCTCTCTCCCATTGCGAAAGCAGGAAGAAACCGCACCCAAGATCAGCCACTGTGTTTCCTCTCCACTTCACAGACGGTTTTCGTTCTCATGGAGACCTCACACCATCCGTAGACGACGGGTCTCTCCAAAGAAAATGCTTTTCGTGAGTGTGCAAATTTGCGTTGTTCAATAATGAAAGAGAAGGTTGGGGGCGCGCAGGAAGAAAGTTTTGTCGTCGGCTTCGGTGCCCGGCAGACATTTGGCCGATTGGACCAGAGCCTGCCCCGCCACCACCCACTATGAACTCTGGACTGCGTTTGAGTCACTTTTGTGGGAATTCGAGTCCAACTCCCACAACATCAAGCTCCATATAGCGCTTATCGCAACACGTCGAAATTCACACTGTACCTTCTGCAATTACTCATCTGATTGAGAAGATATACGAATACCACCCATCATGGAATCTGAGAGCGACCATGAGCACCGCGATGACGAAAGCGTGTCTGAACAAGACGAGGTCGAGGAAACGAAGCCGAAATCTGCACTGAAGAAGACCAGAGAGCCCCTTGTACCCGTGGAGCGACCAGAACTTCCGTACGCCTTCCAGACAACCCAAACCATGTGAACACAAGCAAATATAGCTGACACGCACAAGCGAACAACCAGATCCAAATACGATTGATTTCGCGACGCTAAACCCACTGTCCCCCGAAATCATTTCCCGCCAAGCCACAATCAACATTGGAACAATCGGTCACGTTGCTCATGGGAAAAGCACCGTAGTAAAGGCCATCTCCGGTGTACAGACGGTCCGTTTCAAGAACGAGCTGGAGCGAAATATTACTATCAAGCTGGGATATGCAAATGCGAAGATCTACCAGTGCGACAGCCCAGAGTGTCCCCGCCCAACATGCTACCGATCGTTCAAGAGCGAGAAGGAAGTAGATCCGCCCTGTGAGCGCGAGGGCTGTGGAGGAAAATACCGTCTGAAGCGCCATGTCTCTTTTGTCGACTGCCCTGGTCACGATATTCTCATGAGTACCATGTTGTCAGGTGCAGCAGTCATGGACGCCGCCTTACTTCTGATTGCTGGAAACGAATCTTGCCCACAGCCGCAGACGAGTGAGCATCTTGCTGCCATTGAGATCATGAAGCTAAACCACATCATCATCCTGCAAAACAAAGTCGATTTAATGCGGGAAGACAGTGCTGCGTCACACTACGAGTCGATCCTAAAGTTCATCCGAGGAACAGTTGCTGACGGCTCCCCTATTATTCCCATCTCCGCCCAGCTCAAATTCAATATTGATGCCATCAACGAACACCTCATCAGCAAGATCCCTGTACCCGTACGGGACTTTTCTGCGAAGCCTCACATGATTGTCATTCGATCCTTCGACGTGAACAAACCTGGTGCTGAAATAGACGATTTGAAAGGTGGTGTTGCAGGTGGCAGCATCTTGACGGGTGTATTGAAACTGGGTGACGAGATTGAGATTAGGCCTGGGATTGTGTCCAAGGATAGCTCTGGCAAGATTCAGTGCAAACCTATATTTTCGCGTGTTGTGTCTTTGTTCGCAGAGCACAACGACTTAAAGTTTGCGGTCCCTGGAGGTTTGATTGGTACGTTGATGATTGCTTAGGAAGACCGAGTCTACTGTCTAACACTTCACAGGTGTTGGCACCCGTGTGGACCCTACACTATGCCGTGCAGACCGCCTTGTTGGATTCGTCCTTGGTCTCCGCGGGCATTTACCCAACATCTACACTGAGCTCGAGGTTAATTACTTCCTTCTACGAAGACTACTCGGTGTCAAGACGGCAGATGGCAAGCAGGCTAAGGTTGCCAAGCTTGCGAAGAACGAAGTTCTGGTATGCACACTTCTAGCTGCATTGTGGACCGACAGACCGAAGCTAACAGTCATTAAGATGGTCAACATTGGCTCAACAGCCACAGGCGCAAAGGTTATAGCTGTGAAAGCTGATGCTGCCAGACTCTCCCTCACTTCGCCTGCATGTACAGAGATTGGCGAGAAGGTTGCCCTATCCCGACGTATCGAGAAGCATTGGCGACTCATCGGCTGGGCAAACATCGTAGCGTAAGCACCATAGTATCTTTCATTGCAGCGAAAAATGCTTACGTTAATTTTAGTGGTAACATCCTCGAACCGATTGTTGATTGAGGAAGTGGTGTTTAGTATCATGACCTGGAGGGGCCAGCCTTGGTTATGGGAAGACATTCGAAGCGAGCGGCATAACGGCAAAACCTGTGCATCACATTCTTGACCATTTTTTGCTGGACTTGATTGCAGTACGGGGTTTAGCCGTAAAATAGATACTGCCGCGGCGTTATAGACAGCATCTTGAAAGCTGCAACGCGACAAGACTAGTGTTCATTGGAGACAGTACGCCCTGAGTACAGCATGATCTCTAAAGTAGTAGTAACACCAGCCACATGGAATTATAAATATGTTCAATGCAGTAAAATTGTTGAGAAAGCGGGTGAGCGCGGAGATGGAAGATCGCCGCCGGAAGAGTCAGCCGATTTTCACATGAAAGCCATCCATGATACAAGTAGGGACGTGGCCGCATTGAATACCAGATGAATTCACGTAGTCTACATGTGCGAGCTAATCATTCCCTACCAGACTCTCGACAGTTCCTCGGTGTTCAATTTCTAATCTATTGCCTATACGAGGTAGGTTTGCGAATTCTCCAATGCTTGACTCGCATGCGGCCAAGCATCGGAATCCTCTGACGTCCACGTGCACTGACGCTCTACTTCATTCCAGATTGTGCAATAATTCACGAGGACGCCAGGTCGTTTGCTGGGCCCTTCAGACTCTAATTTTCCTTCCTTCACACTCATTCTTTCGTATCGCATTTACTCGTCGACACTTGTGCCTACAGCGGCGAACGTACACAAATCCGCATCGCGGAACTCTGTTCGGAACCGAAACTACAACACACGCATCATGGCAGACGACGCCTCGGTGTCATCCAACGCGGCCCAAGGTTCATCACACATCTACCGCCCTATTGCGCGTCGCAACTTCGACAATACGTCGCACAATGACTCCGCAGGCTCACCAACGCATGCCTTTACACAATCGACACCTCCTAGCGCGACAGAGAGCCGCCGCTCTTCAGACTTCCTTGCCCAGTTGAATGCACGCTTACTTCGGACGTATAATTCGCGAAATGAAGAGGCAGAGGAACAGGAGAAGGAGAAGTTGCCACCGCCGCCGCGGAATAAGAGCTTTTTGAACATGACGAGTAGCACATTGTTTGGCATTTACGACGATGTCGGCTCGGGCACGGCCGGTGAAAGGAGCATGGCGGAGACGCCGTGGGGGACCGGTGCAGAGACACCAGCGCGCTCGGGCATGGGCATCCACACATGGGACACAGGTATGGGCAGTCCTGATGCTGGATTGAGCATGACGAACCAGGCGAGGAGAGGAACACAGCGTAGCTGTGGTAAGCGGAACGATCATACAACCAAGCAGCCAAGGCAAGGGCCTTGGAAGTTTGCTGTTGTGCTGGGGAAGCTCTCTGCGCTCTATGCCTTTGGCGTCATTTATGGGCTCATTGTCTCGCATCTGCACGAAACGAGACAGCTTGCGGCTGTGCACGTCGAGGGCGTCGATCGCAGCGGCTCCATATACCTCGCTAGCTGGGGGCTCTTTGGTGTTGTGCTTGGGAGTCTGCTACCATATGTGGACCTTGTCTGGGACAGCCAGAAGTTGGATACTCAAGTGCACGAAAAGGAAACGGACAGGCGCGACTCTCCCATCAGTGAGCAGATCAATGACGTTGTGAGGAGCGTGTGCGCTTTCATTGGCATTGCATTCGCTATTGTACGTCTTGATCTTTTTTTTCTCTCTGATCAAGCAAGCTCGTGAACCGGCTTTGGGCTGATATACATGTGACAGCGTCGCCTCCCTTGGCAGTCCACCCTCCAACTTACCCTCACGCTCGCCCTCGTCAACCCAGCGCTATGGTATATACTTGATCGCAGCAAACCTGGCCTATCCTTCTCCCTCGCTGTAACATCCATCCTGACCTCCTTCATTTTCCTCTCGAACCCAAACGTCCTACCTTCACCTCCTTTACCGACTCCCACAAACATCACACAGCTGCCTGCTAGCAGTAACAGTATGGGAAGCAAACAGAATACAGCACCTGTAGAGCAGGATTTATTCGCGGGCATAGTCAGCTATGAAAACCTCGCCGTGGTCACTTGGGTGGGTAGCGTTCTATTTTGTAGTTGTGTCTGCTTTGGCAGCATAGGGCGCCGATTGGCAGTTCTGGAAGAGTCGGGGTGGAAGAGGTGATGATATCCATAAATCCAGGTTGTAGACAACATCGCCAGCATCATGTCTCCTAGTGATGAGAACTATAAGCGTTTTATTGACGTACGGTTTTAATGTACAGCACATTCTAAGATTACCCTGCGATTATGGAGAGTCGCGCCGATTCGACGAACAGTGTTCACATAATCGACGTAAAGGTTTGTGTGGTTTCTCTGCTCTTCCTCTTCCTCTTCTCCTCTTTCCTTATTACCTCGTTCCTTGTCAAAAATACTAAATTACTCTTGCTAATAACCGTAGCCAGTAGGAGGCCAGGAGCTCCTTTTGGTATTATTTCTGATGCTTTCCTTAGGACAAGAATCTCTAACAAGACTACAAAAGTGTTCCGCCTACTTGTACATGATAACTTTGATAAAGATAACTGAATAATGACAGCCTGACGTAAAGTAGTCAAAGTTTGAAGATTTCAAATACTATTTCAATTTCAAATAGCCAAAGGTATATCTAAGTCCTGATATCTTTTGGGTATCAGTCACGCTTCATCATTCTCTTGAATAGACGCTTGCTTGATACAACAGCGTATACACTTAGCTCCATCTTAATCACTAGCTACAGCGTAATTATAAAGATTGTGATGCTTAACCTACGACACAGGATCTAGGCATGATGAAGTTGACCCAGGGAAATGATATCCAGATTGAAATAGTTTGATCTGAATAAGTTTAATGCCGCGTAGGCTAGTTGTGGACATATTACAGGTAGGTAGCGATTAAATGCCTAAGATGATCAATACTCGTTGTGACTTGATGAGAAATGGGGGAATGAATGTTCAGAAGCATCGCTGGTTTCGACTATATCTTTGGCCATTATTTGGCCTTCCGTGAGTGTAAATAGGAATACGCTATTGTGTTGGTCAGCTCGACGCCATTGTCTCTGACGGAGAGTCTGTGAGGTAAGAATGTACTCACAGCACGGCTTCGATGGGACGAAGTGACTGCTCATTGTAGGCGAAATCTCTCTTGACAGTATGCTATTGACACATATGTCAACGTGTACCCACGGTCTCTGTGGCGTTCTGTCTGGCGCATTCCGCGAGCAGCCTATCTTGCACGTTCTTTGCAGTCAATGCGTACGCAAATATGTCCACTTCTTTATCAATACCATTGGGACCGCCGTCAAAAACTTCATAGCTGAACCCTAATATCATGGATATGGTGTAAGTATGTATCTCATGCGCAATTGGTACAAGTGTTGCACGTACAGTTCCTGAAGCCGGTTTTCAAGACGGCAGCTACTACATCAACGACAGGAAGGTAACCGCCGTTGTAAGGTAACGGGCGGAAGCTGTGGCTCCACCGACCGCGTGGTAAAAGGCCTGCATCGTCGCGCTCTATACCGAAAGGCTGAGGCACTCTGTACCCATCGCTGATTTGGAGAAGGTAAATCTTATCCTTCGGTACCATGTGACTGAGGTCTTCAAGGCTCCTTTTGAATTGTTCTTCTAACTCGTGTCTTGAAATATGCTCCAACAGCCCAGAGTGTGTACGAGGATCCGTCCACTCGCCGCCAGCCGTCTGGAAGGTGTCGAGACAGAGACCGATATTCGGTCGGTCAACGTGTTTCACGATAGCCCAGACATCTTTCCAGTTTGGTGCGTGTGTCGACCTGGACATGGTAGGTAGCAAGTCAGCGCCATGGCTTACATGCAGTTTGTATATGCGTTTGCTCACCAACACCAATTCTCATAGGCCAATCGAAAGCCGTGCTCCTTGAGCATGTCACACAAATCTTGCAAGTCTGACACAATTTTATTCTTGTCCAGTTTCTCGAGCGGTGAGTCGGTGGATCCGACCTGCAGCATATCCGTACCGCTGGAGTGCATGATGCGGATCCACCCACGTGCGCGATCGAGGGCTTCATCGCGAGCGTGGGAGCCCTCTGGCCAGCCTTCGTAGCTGGCAAAAGGCTGTATCTACCATGGAAAGATTTCTTTTACTGCATTCATGTCTAATTTCGGCTGCAACCTCGCAGAGCGCCTGATAATCCGACGGCTCGACATCATGGCCACGCAGAGTCTGGGCGTATGAAAGTATGTCGGGAAAGGAGAGCTCAACAGCGGATAATCCTGCAGCGGATATGGCGTGTAGACGCTCAAGTAGCGGTGGAGGATTGGATGTGTTCCCGAGAGAACAGGTCGCATAGCTTATTGGGATGGTAGAGAGGGAGGTGTAGTCAAGACGGTCCATTGTGGTGAAGCCGTCGAGTAAGCCCCGCGGGCCATTGCACAGGTAGAATCGTCGGACAGGGCAGGGGCATATGTCAAAAGGGGCGAATGGATTCACGGGCGCTCTACGATGGCGCTGCTCAAATAGACGTTTTGGCGATGCCATAGGAGTGACGTAGTCACGTAGGGGCTGGTGGAGTGTCTCCAGTTGCCATGACGGCATCCCATGGCATGCTGCCCTTCAGCCTAGCAGCTTGAAGAAGTGCACACATGCGCGCGTGTGTTGCTTGCTTGCTTGCTTGCTTGCTTGCTCGGGGAGGGAGAGGGGCATTTGCAGTCGATGCCCGAGAGTCAATCAAAGACATAAGCCCCGCCCAGTGCGCACTTTGCGAATCCTTGCCCGTCGCGAAGGCACTGGTAGCACCGGCGCCGGATCCGACGAATGGAGAGGCGTCAGTCATCATTCAGCCATGGAACAAGGCCGGCCAGGTGGGCTGACGGGCGGTCTGGCGAGCCCAGGCACGACGCTCACGACGCTCACGACGCCGCCACGACCAGGCTCAGGCCGGGCAGAAAATACCTCCGCACATTGGCCAATCAGCAGTGTTCCGACTCCGGGCTGTCAGGCCAAAAAGCTCGACTCATAAAGCGCCCCACGGCCCTCGACAAAGGCAAAAGGCAAAAGCCAAAGGCACTTCAGTCCGCAGTCAACGAACCGACTCCCGCAAGACCGACGCAACCATCGCCGACATGTCTGTGAGTAAAACCCCGTCTGGCCCCGCCCCACGGCCATGCGCTGACACCCCTCGACGCAGTTCCACATTGAGAACCCAGCCGTTGGCGATCCGCACAACTCGGAAGACTATCGCATCCGTGGCTACAATCCCCTCACGCCGCCCGACCTTCTTCAGAGCGAGATTCCTCAGTCGGCCAAGTCACGCGAGACCGTCATCAAGGGCCGTGACGAGTCTGTCGCAGTCGTCCACGGCAAAGATGCCCAGCGCCGCTTGCTCGTCGTCGTCGGCCCCTGCTCGATCCACGATCCCGCCGCCGCCCTCGAGTACTGCGACCGCCTGATGAAGCTCAAGGAAAAGTACCAAGACGACCTCCTCATCGTCATGCGCTCCTACCTGGAGAAGCCACGCACAACCGTAGGCTGGAAGGGCCTGATCAACGACCCCGACATCGACAACAGCTTCAAAATCAACAAGGGCCTGCGCATTTCGCGCCAGCTCTTCGCTGATCTGACCGAAAAGGGCATGCCGCTCGCAAGCGAGATGCTTGACACCATTTCTCCCCAGTTCCTCGCCGATATGCTGAGCGTCGGTGCCATTGGCGCCAGGACCACAGAGTCCCAGCTTCATCGTGAGCTTGCTTCCGGCCTGTCCTTCCCCGTTGGCTTCAAGAATGGCACAGACGGCACTCTGGATGTTGCCGTGGACGCGATCGGATCCGTCAAACACCCGCACCACTTCCTCTCCGTCACAAAGCCTGGTGTTGTAGCTATCGTTGGCACCGTTGGTAACGACGACTGCTTCGTCATCCTCCGTGGCGGCAAAAAGGGGACCAACTACGATGCCAAGAGCATCAAGGAGTCGCGCGACAAGCTTCAAGCCAAGGGCCTGAATGCTCGATTAATGGTCGACTGCAGCCACGGTAATTCCGAGAAGAACCACAAGAACCAACCCAAGGTCGTACATGCTCTAGCTGAGCAGATTGCGGCTGGCGAGGATGCCATCATGGGTGTCATGATCGAAAGCAACATCAACGAAGGTGCTCAGAAGGTGCCCGCAGATAAGAAAGACCTTCAGTATGGGGTTTCCATAACGGACGCTTGTATAGATTTCAGCTC
The DNA here is from genome assembly GCA_020747015.1 of Pyrenochaeta sp. MPI-SDFR-AT-0127. Lineage (NCBI taxonomy): Eukaryota > Fungi > Ascomycota > Dothideomycetes > Pleosporales > Cucurbitariaceae > Pyrenochaeta > Pyrenochaeta sp. MPI-SDFR-AT-0127. Next base: position 784,334 of record JAGTJM010000011.1, on the reverse strand, counting down.
AACTGTCGAAGTGTTGGATGAACTAGCGAAAGCCGTCGCAAAGCGAAGAGAGCTACTCGGTGTAAATGGACATCACTGAAACTTCCTCTTTTCTTCCACCTTTGATGCGTGGCATTGCAAAGGTTTCGGCGTTTTCCGGGTTCTACTTAGATTACTCCATTTCAACTCAAGAGAGCCAAATGCAACATTGTAACGAATTGAGTTTTATCCTTGAATCCTACCTGAACGTGGCCATGCCGTGCACCATTTCCCTTGAAGATGAGTTTGACTGCAAGAGACGCAATGGGACAGGCTTAACAAACCGCAGGATGGATTTTTCCACGTCTAGATGTTGGAGGTCTACGCACAGCACAGGAAATGCCGACCCTGGTACCAATATTGAGAACAATCACAGCTACATCTTCATCGATAGCCTCGTGCACACCATCCCACTCTGATGCACGGCAACCAACATGTTCATCAGCCTTGCTGCAACATCCTCTCCGCTATCTGCCCAATCAAATATCTAATCACAAGAACAATGCCGAGTGCGTTGCGGTTATGTAAAGTTCGGCAGCTTCCCGGCCGGACATTCCAAGCAAACGCGCAAGTCATGAATACAACAAGATGAGTCCTAATAGTATCGAAAAGTGCAGGCTGGAGGTCTTCAAAAAATAACGGAAAGTTTTCAACCACGTTAACGGATGCGCAAGGCTGCACAACAAAGGTCGTAAGCCGAACCCTACCCACTTTGCACTTATGCAGAGACACCATACATCCACAATGTGAAATCTACAGATATATCCATCTGTATGTCTAGCACCGTTCTCTATATCCTTTCAGCGAATACTCTCGCGCTGTCCTAGGCAGCGAACTAAATGATCACCCCGTATTCCTTACTGGTAAGATCACGCTGCTTCAAACTTTCGGACGTGATGCGTCATTTCCACAGATTGCCATCCAGTTGCCTTTTCTCAAAAATCCTCTTTTCACCACTTCAATTTGCTTTCATCTATAGGGATATATCTATGAAAGCAATGCTAATCTCTCTTGCGCTTGTTATCGCCCCATTTCATGACTCACTCCTGAATTCTCGCTCCAAATTTACAGCCCGATGGATTTATACTACATTCGATTTGCTCCGCGAACTACTGTTATCAAGAAGAATTATTGTAGAAAGGAACTGCTGGAAGGATAGGCAGCGATAGATGCGGCACTGTTTGTGGTTGTGTGTGGGTGTTGACATTGTGTACATCAGTGGGATGTGCGGGTAGCTACTGCTCCATCGAAACATCCACAACTCCTCCAGGATTGACATATTGTTATCGAAGACAATGTAATTCAACCTGGCGCATGTGTGTGATGATTATGCCATCGGATGTCACATAAAAGCTGACATTGGTACTCGCTAATTGTTTCCTCGGTTCCCGGTGCACGGCCCTAGTAATGATGGCCAGAGCGTTCCGCTCATGGCTAGAAATCGAGGCAGTGCAGAGCTTGACTTGATTCTCTTGCTATCACTCATTGTCGTTGTGGATTTATTGTCAATCTTATCGAATCAATATGACCAAATTATCCGGGCTTCAAAGGGACGTTCTCTCACTATATCGGCAATGCTTAAGAGCTGCGAGGCGAAAGCCGGTGGTATGGAACTACACCACAAGGGATTCACGTTGCTAATTATCATAGGACACACAGTCGCATTTTCGTGATTTTGCAAAGTACACAATCATGGTTTGAGCTTCTGTGTGGATGTAGTGGCTAACGTGTGGCCAGGGCTGGTTTCCAAAAACATCAGCATATTGAGCAGAAAGACTTTGGAACCATTGAATTTCTTCTCAGGAGGGGCCGGAACCAACTCGAGTCATACTCAGATCCAGGTATCCGAGATATTCGTGGATAGCGACTGGAGTGCACCAACTTGAGAATGCCGAAGCAGAACAGGGCACAGGGAAAGTGCTATGTTCGTATGTCCGACAGACGATAGCATCGCTTTCCGGCTTTCCGTCTGAAGCATGAAATGTCGAGCTATGGAAGTTTCTACTCTACTTGAATTAACGGGAACAAGTCCAAGGACAGCTTTATGTCAGTGGATACCCCCACACCCTGAAGAAGAAGATCACGTGACCATCGTCATTGTCGACTACCCGTCGACCGATCATGGGTATTACTGTTGGCGAACCTTGGAGGAATGATCACCCCATGCGTTAGAAGTGGATTTGCTGCTGGAACTTTCTTTATCCTGAGTTTTGCTTCGTCTGAGCCAGAACACAAGTTGGCGTCGTCTTCGAAGTTTCTAGCAGCTCCTCGAGCCGACTTTGAAAGACCTCTAACATTCCTCACGCCATGATCATAGATGTCGAAAGCATAATTCAGAAGATGCATGATTCTTCCAGAAAACATCTGTCGCACTATATAATGACCTTGATTTGACTCCTTGAGCTGTCTATCAACCAAAATCACCAGAAGTCTTCTATGCAATCACTGCGAAAAACGATTCAAAGAATTCCTCGACAGTCCAAGCGTATCGGAAAGACTATACCCGCCCGGAATTTTGCAAGTACACCAGCAGCAATGTCCCTCTTCCCACGTTTCACCCAGGAGTTTGCTCCCATTTTCAGGCTGTTCGATGAATACGATCGTCAAGCCTTTCGTGGCATCGACCACCAATTCAACAGCATCCGATCTTTCACCCCAAAATTTGATGTTAAGGAGACCAACGAGGGCTACGAACTGCATGGCGAGCTCCCCGGTGTTGAACAGAAAGATATTAACATCGAATGGACCGACAACAATACGTTGACGATCTCTGGCCGCCACGAACATGTTCGCGAGGAAGGTCAGCGCCCAGCGACCATTGGAAATGGTGAAGAGTCGGAGCAAAAGAAAATTGAGCACCAGCCTACCGTCGAAGACGAAGCCATGGAGACCAGCACCAACACAAACAAGTCTTCCCAGGTCGCCAAGCAGTCTGAACAACGAGAGATCGCAAGCCAAGACGAAGCGCCCAAAGCAAAGTACTGGGTGAGCGAGCGTTCAGTTGGCGAATTCCATCGCAGCTTTGCATTTCCGGCACGTGTCGATCAGGATGCCGTGAAGGCGAGCTTGAAGAATGGTATATTGAATATTGTGGTTCCGAAAGCCGCTGCTCCCCAAACAAGGAAGATCAACATCGAGTAGATGCTATCAGTTCTTTCACATGAAGTCGTGGACAACAGCGCTCAATAATAAACCTTAACTATGGTGAGCCCGTTCGGGCGGTACCAGGTTCTTGTAGCATCGTGGGACAATATGGAAACTCGGCTGATCAGTTGTGTCTCTCTTTCACTTGTGGATTGTCTTTGGCGAATATCGTTGGTACCAGGTAAAACGTTCGTTTAGGGGCTGAAATGTAGTTTATAATAATAATGAAAATACAATGCAATTCTAGAGGCTTTATAATCTGACTACTTCTATTTACATATAAATTACGTTGCTACTGACTTAGACTCTCGTTGCCAAACCTTATCCCAGAGGTGTGTTCGCCACCAACATGATGCTCTGGTGTATGAGCTCAGGAAGGCAGCCATACTTTGTTGCACTTCTTGATTTTCAACAATTTGAGTCTCCTCCCAGCTTCAAAGAATGGCACAGATTAGCTAGTTTCCCATCTCAGTGTCATTGAACAAAAATCATAATGCCATTTATCTTGACTTTTGAGCTCATCACCTGCCATGAGAATGATGGAGAAAACTCCCAGTTACTACAAGTCACAATGCACCATAAAACGTCATCCATGCTGCTACATAGATCTTTCAAAATGTTGGAAGGCGAAGCTCGTGATAGCCTGCTTCGTGTCTTAATGTGCGGCCTAATCAATTTTATACAAGGCATTGTTCTGCAATCTAAACTCTGCATTGAGTTGGGTCATAGAATCTAACTTCCAAAAAATAGCCCACAGATGGTGTCTTAGCTACCATCTTCATTCTTTGGGGTGTGCGCATCCTGGTTTAATGTTGCAAGAGAAGGTTGTGAATTGAGGAGCTTGGGCTACCAGCCTTCCGAGAGTGCTGTCGCTTATAAAAGTGATAAAGGTGGCGCACGCTTCGTGAAGCTAAAGTGGAAAAATGGCCCTTTACACTGCTAATTGAGCGAAGCAACATGTACAGTTTGGATAAAATGACACTAGAAGCGGCAGAGAGACACGGGAGAATGAATGATATAGTAAAACCCACGCATTTGTGCCCTGTCCCACGATTACGGCCGTGCATGTATGTACCACCAATATTTTTTTCCAGCCTTATGGATCTCGCGTGAAATACCTAAATATTTCAAGATAGGGCTGGTTTTCGACCTCTGACACGAGAAGCACTCGTTCAGGTGACGACCAAAGCTGTTGGGCTTGGGAGTGTCTGCGCGGATGTGTATACTTGATGCGAGAGGAAGGGTCTGAGGGACTGGTGGAAGCGCTTGATGCTTGACATAATTCGAGTCTTAGAAAGATGTGCACAACAAGTTATTTGACTGGTCTATACATAATCTGAGGCCCTCCTCATTTCATCGTTTTTGTCCGTTGTATAATATCTATCCTTCTTGATCCTAGCACATACGAGAGCTTAGCCCGGGTCTGGTAAAAATTCGTATTCCATACCCTATCTGACCCCTCTCCACATTCTATTTCTAGTCTGTCCGTGAATTTTCGATTTTCGTTACGATCAGATCACTTGCTCCGATCTCGGTCAACTTATCCATCGCAATGGCAATATCTTTCCTCAAAACCATGGCCTGCACTGCCACCCACCCATCCTCTTCCAGAGCATTCACTGTTGGCGCACGGCGTCCTGGGGTAATCTTGCGAGCAGCATCGAGGTTGACACGTTCGATGTTGTAAGTGCAGAGGACGTACTTTTGCGCAGCTACCAAGAATTAGACAGAAGTTCCAGAAGCGCGCATTATAGAACCTACTGATTACACCCTTTATCCTAGCCGTGATCAAATCAACGAGCTTGGGGTCTGATGGGTGCGTTGACTTTATCAGGATCGCGCTTGATGAGACGACTGTGGAAATTGCCTTCAGACCAGCAGCCCGCATCGTCTCTCCGGACTCAACGAGGTCGACGATGCCATCTGCGACACCTAGCGCACACGCCGCCTCAACGCTACCTCCAACGTATTTGATGTTCGTTTTCAGCTTCGTGCTGTCATTCGGGTCTCCTTTTGCGTCCCCTGTCTCTTCCGCCTCTAATCTCCGGAAGTATTGTTCGGCGAGGTTTGTAAAGCTTGTCACGACATTCTTACCTATCAGGTCCTCTGGCCTCGACAAATCGCCCTTTGCAGGTACTTGTACTTGCAGACTGCATTTTCCAAAGTCGAGGTCAAGGACCTCTGCTACGCCTGTTGTCGCTGTAGGTGGTACTACGCACTCGTGTTCGGCAACCTGATCGCGCCCCGTTATGCCCAGGTCGACTCGTCCTTCTCCTACAAAGGTGGGGATATCTGCGGCGGGTAGGAAGACCAGGGCGAGTGGAAGATTCTTGACAAGCGCAATATCGAGGCGTGAGTGGCGGTGGAATTGAATGTCTGAGCCGTGGAGGAGGTCAAGGCAGGCTTGGTGAAGGCGACCCTCTACAGCAGAATTTAGCGAATGGTAAGTAACTGTAGGTTGGGAGGCATAGCATACTCTTGGGCACCGCGAAGAGTAACCGATCATTCAAACTGTTTCCCAAGAGGTCAGTCATGAATGGAAGACTTCTGCTACCCTGTCGTTGTCGGAAGATGATTTCTTCTGTCCCGCTGGCACCATTGAAGCCGTTCATGTACCCCATAGTAAGATAGCTCTGAACAGCAAGAGTATGACAAGTGGAGAGTGCGCACGTACGAGTTGACTAGATCCATCCCTTTATCCTAGCACGCAATATGGGGGCTCCTGTATGCGTACGCACTTTTCTTAGACAGTGCGACAAGCTCCGCTAGTTCTGAATAGGCTCCTTCACAGGTTGGTGTCAAGTGCCCACGTTGGCTGACACTATTGGGTGTTGGAGCGTTCCGCCGATGGGGGGAATGCAGCTCCTGCAGATGTAGGCGGACTACCGTGAATACGTGTGTCGTTTCGTGGTGCACAGCTTTGCTCGAGCAGATTGAGGCGCGTTTTGGTTTAGATGGCTGCAGGTGAGTCAAGGAGGGGCAATGCTGCACGTGTAACAAGCCAATGGCTATTGGTCCCTTAGAGATAGTTGGTTATCTGCCCACACCACATGTACTAGGGTAGATGTGCAATGGAAATCACCTCGAAGAGCGGGTGAGGTCCGATGTCCGGCTTCAATTTTTTTTTGACATGACGTCCAATCATGAACCCACGCAACCAAGCACGATACCCCGCACCCATCTCCACCAGATCTTGTGGCGTTGGCAGACGTACGGCACAATTATTGCTTTATTTATACCTGTGGCAATACGGATTTTGACTTACTTCACAGTCATTGTGGTATCTACTTCAATGTTAGCGACGTGCCTTCAGGCAGCAGGCCTGTCTTGGGCTCGCGCTTGATATGTCCCCAAGATCGATAGGGACCTTTGAAACACTTTTTTTTTTCGCGGCGCTTAAGGGATAGAAAAGGCCTGTCGAGGTTCGCCATCGAAAACACATATGAGAGTGACCAACTCAGGTCTGCTTGCTCCGCTCTGCGCGCCAAGCCAACTGTCTGTGCAGGAGAAGGAGCACTGGAAGTGATGCCACAGCCTCCTCCACTGCGGATTGGCATGACCAGCGTTGCTGTGCAGACTAGAAACGCGCTACTATGTAGGATGCATCAACCAATGGACCAGTTCACGTCTAAGGTTTCTACATAGGGGGCCGGATGTTGTTCTGCACAGCAAGACACAAGTGTCAAGTGCGAATGAATCACGTGCTGTGTTGGAAATCATGGACCACTTTAATTTCTGAACCTACCCTACTATTCGACCGTGCTATCTGCTCCAAATCATTCCATAATCCTTTTGTATCGGGGGTTGCTAGGCTGCTATTCGATCTTTTCAATTGACGACCCACATGCCCACAAACAATCTATACAGAGCAATATTCGATATTCTCATCAAGCATTCTTGGTCCAACGGTAGGATAATTGCCTTCCAAGCAATTGGCTCGGGTTCGACTCCCGGAGGATGCACAATATCCTTCTCTTGATCGCTTTGTGTTTTTTTTGGGGAGGGAAGGTTTGGGGCGGCCTTGAAGCGCGAAGACTCAGTCGTAGCGGTGGTGTGAACCAATTTTGGATTGACCCGAAGCCAGAATGTCTGGTAAGATCATGAAACTTATAGCCTATAAGCATGGGCTTGATATATCTAAACATGCACATTGTAGCCATGAATGGAGGGAGGCTTGCCTTGACCTATCGAATGGTGGTCTCCACCAGCACATCATTTGTTTTCAGGCTGCTGTGAATAGCTTTTGCTTTGAAACCCCAACAGAAACGTATATGGGCAAGTAAAAGGAAATTTTCATCTTCATTCCCTGCATCTATAGGTATCTATGAATCATGTGCTATCCAGGCGGATCCATGCTTGCAAGAGATGCCGCCTCCTGCCCTGAACAGTCAAGAAGCCGAACAGCCGAAAGGGAACTGCCACCAAGAAACCGGATGACATGTCATGTACAGACATGTGGCACCAAACCGGGGCGCGGGATCACCTGCTGTGGCTGTTGAAGTGCAATAGATTGACCAGTCCATGGCCGGGCCATGCACGGCACGATAATGCATAGCAAAAGACGTACGCGAGACCATTACTGCGTCGTACTCACATGAAGTCATCACTGGAATATAGTTAGTTCTCCGTTTTGACTGAAGACTAAATTCCACTTACTCTCCAAAATCATTATCGTCGTAAGCCTTGGTATCGGCCCTAACGCCCACATCTCGCGCAGCGTTTAGAGTCGTCTTCGTCTTCGCAGCTTTGGTCTTCTTGCCACCCTTTTCAGCTGCTTTCTCTTCCTTCATTTTTTCGTTGCTTAGTGTGGTTAAACCACTTGCAATTTTCTTGATCTGATCACTCGGAAGGTCTTTTGCGATCTGCTTGGTGAATTCCTGCAGAAACAGAGAATACTGCCCCTTCTTGGAGTTGGCTGCGACAAGGGGTGTGAGAGTATCGAGGAGTTTGGTGAATTGGCCCTTGGTGTTGGGGTTGAAGAGGGTTAGTGAGCTGAGGTCTATCGCATTGCCCGGATTGTTCTCATCCGTCAGAGTGACGGCTTTGCCGGCGCGCTTGTTACTGACACCGATGTCACCAAATAGCTCCTCAGCTTGTGCCCTAGAGCCGTCCAACTCTTGTTGCTTCAGCCTGGCCCGCTTTTCAGCCTCGGTTTCCTCCTCGTCGGACGACATGTCATCCTCCAGTTGCCGTCGACGCAGCGCTGCCTGCCTGTGCTCTTCGACGCGTTGCGCCTTCGACTTGTGATTCGCTTTGGCCTCAGCATCAGCTTTCGCCTTGGCCTCGGCGGCCTTCTTCGCCTTTTCACGCTCGACCTCGGAATCTTCTGCGGCATCCCACGACTCTAGAACCTGGGTACCAAATCAGTATGAATGTTGTTATGCATGGCGGGGTAAAAGTTATGCAAGCGTGGGGCAGCGTGGGCTGACGCACATCACTATCATCTTCCTCATCATCAAACTTGCCGCGGCGGGCTATGGGTGCTGCTGTGGGGGAAGAAGGGGGTGTGCTCTCTTCATCCTCATCGTCTGTCGTCGCGGTTGTTAATCTGTGTGTCTGCGCAAATAACGTGGGGCGGCCAAGATGGTAAGGGCGAACAGAGAGTATATGACGTACCCCATTTTCCAGGCGCCATTATTGCGGTAGGGTGTATACAGTCGCGGGAGGCGTTCTTCGTTAACTGGGCGGTGTTGTCGGAAAGGTGTATTTGCGGTCGCGCAGAATTTTGCAGTTGAGTGCTGGTGTGGGCGAAGCAAAGTGGGAGTACAGTGACACTGTCATAATGTGAAGGGTTGGGCTCGGCGCATAGTGGCTCGGCTCCGGTATCTGTGAAATTGTCTGAATTTTGCTGCCCAATCAGTGCATGCACTCTGAACTGCTCATGCTCCATCTGTTTTGTAACAACATTACGATATTATACTTAACGATGCCAGACTACACAAAACGCAGAGCTAGATTTGTACAAGGTAGAACCTGCTCATTGTCCATACCAAAAAAAAAAAGACTTGCGTCCAGAACTCCTTTTCTTTTCCCTTTCATGAGCCCCCGAACATATTCTACAATAAATTCTCCATGAGGAATGTTTCGAATCGAATGTCGTAACCCAAGCCTGACCTAGCTCTTACAATGCAGCGTAATGCGCACCTCAGACGACAGTATCCGCGTATTACTCGTGCGTCTCCCACGGCCTCCAAAACTTCCAACCCTCCCTAACCTCCCGCACAACTTTTCGCCTTGTACTGACCACACCCACCAACCTTTCAATGCCAATGGTGCCCTCCGCTTTCAGGAATTTCTCCTGATCGATCTCCTCTCCACCCTCCTCTTCATTACCATTGTGGAGAACCGCAGGCCATAACACACCAACACCGTCTCCAGCTAAAGTGGTCTCAAACTTTTCAAATCCTTCGTTTTCAAGCTTCACCTCGAGTGAATCTAGAATCTTGTACTTGAGTTTTGTGCCGTTCGAGATAATCGACGCGCTGCAGTCGGCATCGGGCTCGGACGATGTATCGGAATCGTCTGAGGAAGAGTCGTGGTGGGGCATGCCATTTCCGTGGCCATTCGTAAGTGCTGGGGGCTGTGGCTTGAGAATGGTGATGGCACAACCTCCACCGCCGGCGCCTGTTAGTTTCGTCCAGCCGATGCCGGTGTGGTCAATGAGTTCGCGAATCCGCTCTAATTTGGGATGCGATACACCCAAGGAGACAAGCAAACCGTGATTAAGAGTAATAAGCTCGCCAAGATGCTTGAGTGAAGCATGCGAGGTGGGGTCGAATTCTGGTGAGGTGAGAAGCTTGTGTGCTGATTCAGTGACGAGACCGATCGCATTGAGAATATTTTCTGTGATTGCAGGATGCAGTGAACGAAGGTTTGCAACTTTGGCGACTTCAGTAGCAGTGCTGCGCGACTGCCGTGTATTCACAAGGAGCAGCGGAAGTTCTGGGAAGTTGTAAAGGGGCTTGACAAGCGGGGGCTTGTCATAATCTCTACGTTGAAAAAGAACCGCTTTGCCGCCTGATGATACTGTGTTGTCGACCCCTGAAGGATTTCCGTGTATGCACATCTCTCCCACAAATGCCCAGCGATTGATGCGCTCAATGTTGAGTTCGCACTCCTGAGGCGGCTGATCTTGATGGGGTCCACTCAATGCACGAATCTGCATGAGCAACGCAGCGCTGATGCAGACGGAGATACTGGCGCTGCTACCCAGACCTGCACCAATGGGTATGGTTGAGCGTAGCGTGTACACGCACGGGGGCACCTTGCGCGACGCGAGGGAGAGGAAGAGGTAGAGGAAGGAGCACGCGGAGGCGTGGTGTATCTTGCGGATCGACTCGGGGGCTTTGGGCGACACTTCATCGATGAAAGGTTGTATGGCAGCCATGAGGTCGGGGTCGAGTGAGGTGACGAGGTCATAGTAGTACTTCTTCTTGCCTGCCTTTGAGAAGCAGTCCCAGGGGAGATCATCAATGTTCCACGTGTGTTCCATTTGTATGTCGGGGAAGCGCAATTTGACGGTTCGGTTCGACTTGGACAGAAACGAGACGTGGAGGTAGGAACGAAGGGATATGGCGGCAGCAATCGCAGCCTGGACACGGTCAGTCAGGCGTCAAGCGGTGCAAAGAGACATGGCGTACCTTTCCGTGCACGACGGCATGCTCTCCATACACTATGACCTTGCCAGGTGCCGAGACCATAAAGGGAGGCATCATGGGCGACGACTGCTTCCGATGCAGTGGCGGAGTGCCGTTTGTCGTGATTGCTGTTGTTGCTGTTGCCGTCGAGGGCATCTTGGCGGGCAACGGTGCAGGCATCGTGTCCATGGGCGATGATTCGGGAGTCTGGGTGGCATGCGACGACGTGGTGCGCGGCTGAAGGCTCACTGCAGTCGAGGTTAGCCATGATGATGAAGGCGGGCGTGGTGGTCTCGTCGCCTGTGACGGCCTCACCTGGTGCGTCGTACGTCTTTCTGCGTATGCTTCCGTTCGCCGCCATGCCCAAAGTCAAATGTCAAGAGTCGTGTGTCGTCAGGAGGCCTTGTTGGCTCATGGGCCATCAATGTTGGGCGAGGTCATTATACATTGGCTTATCCCAGCGCAGGCTAGTGCAAGCTGTGATCAACTAATGTCTCAAGCCGCCCATGCAGGAACACACAACCCCGGGATTTCTGGAAAAGCGCAGCCGTGCCCAAGACGCCCTCTGCTTCGCCATTTGGCGTGACGTTTTGTTGCATATGGCACGGCGTCACGAGGCCTGGCAGGCGGCCGTCCGTGACTGATGGTACATGGCGTACGCGACAACGACTTAGCAAGTACCAAAACGCTTCCTGCTTGTTGGTTACCGTAGCATTGGAAGAGGCTGAGGCTTGTCTGGTTCGCCACGTTCGGCTTGTTCGGAGGGGCCGGGGGCATGGCCACAATCGCAACGCAATCACATCACGTCCAGGAGAGCTGGAAACAAATCTTGCTCTCGGTACTTATTCTTTTAGGTAATCTAGTTCATGATGAAGGAAAATTATGCAGGAATTCGCAACTCAATAGCGTAGATACAACATGACCCAAACGCCTCGCTATGCACGTACTATACTGCACTGGAAACAATGCTACGACGGGGTTTTGATCATAAAAATCTGTGCCAAAGTCAACTCTTGGACATGTGGTGTAGACCAAATCTGTACATACCTCTTTCATCGCTTGCGCATCCATAGTAGCTGCCTTCTTCTGTCGGATCCACCTCTGTCTTACCGCATGCATGCCCCGAGCGTTGCTGGCATTGAACGTCAGGCCAGCCGATGACAGCACGGGCGTCGAGCTTCCCGTTGTGGGGACTGATGTTGGGTTGGAAACACTTGTTGTGCTTTCTTCTCCATGGCTCTCAGAACAGCCCTCCTCGTTTGTGGCACTCGATTTTGCGGCTTTCTTAGCAGCCTGCTTAAGAGCCTTTTTGAGCTTCTTTTCCTCCCTGCGAACTTTCTTTTCCGCTTTCCGCCTTGCTTTAGCTGTATGCAGCTCTGGATCCGAGGCCGATGTAGTAATGTCCAAGTTCAACGATTCTGGATCGGGCGAGGGCGAAGTCTTGGATTTATCTTTCCCTCCACTCTTCCTCTTCTTTCCCTTTTTAGTTTTAGCCAGTTCGCTGTCGACGCCCTCCCTAGCTTCTTCTCGTAGATCCATACTCTTCTTCTTGCGCTTCAGCACTGGCTCCCCCTCGTTACGCTCCGCTCCCGCATCGAGTTCTGCATGCTCTTCGCGCTTCCTCTTACTCGTGCTCTTGTCAGACTTTACTTCGATTTTGCTCCATGGTTCCTTATTGTTATCGACCTTCGTTGTAATTTTATCGCCCACGAGAAACCCTCCACTGACAAAGTTCATAAGGCCGTACTTTCTGTACACGAATGCCCTCTTCTCAATCTCGTCTCGCCTTTCCTCTTCCTTCTTCACCTCCTCTTCTTTTCCATTCAAACGTCCTAATATACTCTCTAGTCCTGCGAGGCCAAAATTCTCCGCGCGCTCGCTTCCTCGCTTTGCACCCAAGCCTAGGTTGTCATCTTTGAGCAGCACTCGGATATGCGACTGTGAGGCCGCAGTGTAGTGGGCCGCGTGCGAGGCATCTGTTGCGCCTAGAGCATCCCCGGGTTGCCAGCCTTGCGAAGTGAGGATGCGGTGACCGAAGCGCGTGGTGTTATTTGCCCAGGTTATGTTCTGCGGATCATTGGAGATTTTACTCCGACTAGAGGGTGTTAGAAGGGCATTCAGGACGTGAGCTGGGATTTTTAGCTAGAAATGTATTCATACTTCTTTGGTGCCGCAAGACCCATCGCGATTGCTGAGCTGCTCTTCACAGGAGGTTGATATGAAGGCAAAGCGGGAGTCCGCAAATCATGCCAAAAATTTGTGGATTCGGCGCTAGGTTCAAAATCTTGGCGTCAATGTTGGAAGGGAAGCGGCCCTCGCCCAACATTTCGGCCCGTCAACGTTGGCCTGCACAAAGCCATCCTGATTCTGTGACCGAGCACGGCAAGACAACGGTTCTTGATCGCACTTTTAACCATCACACGACTTGAATTCAGTACTGATCTCAGCATCAGCCATGATACCGTCACCAGTTACCAGGATATCGAGCCGCACTTCGCCCTCACAGATCGCCACACACCAAGGGAAAGAACAGACTATGAGACAGATCGTTGAGGGAGAGGACGAGATACATAGCTTTGAAGATACTAGCGTCGTGACCATCGGAAAAACTGAGCCGGATGTAGCACAAAAAATGACCAGCGTGGAGCACCTAATGATAAACATGGTCGACGGTGTACGTAAACGCCGACTAATTCATAGCTGTACTGCTCTGGGTGTCAAGACCCGACGTGGATGCGACTGAAACCTGTGCTAATGCTTCACTCAGCAACGCGTGCGCCACGCGAAACGCACGAACGACGTGAATACGGCCTACAACAACAGCTACAAGGAATACCACGACTCATTCAACATTCTCTTTAGTGATCATGAAGAGAAGATGTAAGTTACTATCGGCTGCTCCTGTGTAGCATAAACCTCTCTAGTGGCTCTCTATCGTCACGGATGTAGCAATGGCCCTTGGCTTCTAGATATACTCTCGACAACTCGGACAATAGTATTAACGATGGTCTAGTTGCTCATTCCAAAAGGCACAACTGAAGAGCCTCCGAAATTTACTGGCTCAGAAGGTCAAAGTTGAAGCTGCCCTAGCCGATAGACTGTCAGTTTTACAGACTATACTTGACGCTCATTCCCATGACCTGGAGGTTGTCATTCGGCTCCGAATTAAGGAGATCAACTAAAACTTAGCGGTCAGGGCCACTATGAGTTGATGGCTGGCACCACTGACGCAAGCCATCCGATTTCCTACCATTGTGGAATTGAAGCGGACTTATTCCATGGTACACTATGCTGCGAATCCAGGACTTCTCGGGAGTCGAGCAGAGAGAATAGCCACTCTATGCTTTTCGGGGTTCTGCTTAGAATCGCCCATAGCTAAGCTTCCTGGAACATGACACAATAGTCCTGGTAAGACGCATGCGAAGTTTGAGCGTCAAGCTCGAACAGTTGCTCCGCTCCAGCGTAAATGGTTCATGGTTCTGCTGTCTTCAGTTGACTAAGTAGGAGAACTTGGTTGAGTTCGAGGAGAAAAGAGACATGATCGATGCGAACCTTCTTTATGCCATAAAGTGACGAAGGTATCGTAGTCTAGAAAGTGTGGAGACCTCTTTTCTCCGACTTTGATGAGCCTTTGCTTCATCAAATACTCAAATCGTGTCGTCTTAAAACTGATATTAAAAAACAATGAGGGGTTCGTTCGACCCTTTTGCAGTACATTATTCCTGTCTTGCGCCATGAACACCCACTTACGCGAACATTACCTCTGATACTTGGGTAACGCATCACTTCCAATTTCGACGAGCCCTTGTGAACTTCCCCCATGCCTAATTGCACCCACTAAGTCCTCATCATCATCATCTAGCATTGGTGCCGATGGAGTCAATCCCAGACTTTGAATGTCATTAGAAGGTGCTGCTGACAGGCCTTGTAATATTTCCACTTCGTCATCATGCTCGCCTGGCGGTGCACTTCGTTCCATCTCCAATCTCCGGCGTTGTAGCTCTTCCTTATCATCCGTAGGCAGAATATGCGAGGGGGATGAGGGATAATACTGAGGCACTGCGCGTGACGCTTGAAGAGGTGGCTGCCGTGGTAAGGGAGGGAGAGGCTTTGCGTGATCTGCGTTGCTCCCAATAGGAGCCGGTGTTTCTTGGCGGTTCCCAGTAACTGTGAGCGAGGGTCCTGGCATAGCCGTTCTTGTCTCGGGATTGGTCAAGCCTGTTATGTACCGCTGCGAAGATATTGTTGTTGATGGAGAGGTGTGTGCGGCATGAAAGGGTGGGGGCGGATGTGCAAGCGTTGCTGATAACGAATCAGATGGAAGATATGATTGATTAAGGTCGTCGTCCTCCGGTAGAACGGGAGCGGAGGCCGGGATACCATGTCGAACGGCTCCCAAAGGTAATGAAGGCCCTGTTACGTCTGGCGGTTCGGAGGGAAGCAGGCGTGCTTCAGCGCGTCGCAAGCGTTCCTTTTCTGAGAGACCTTGTTCGATCTCCAAAGGAGCTGAAGGTGCTTGATAGGAGGTGCCCGGCGTTGCGCTATGCTGCTCATATTCAGGAACGTCATAGTAGGCTGGGTCATAGTTGTAGTCGTAGCCCTGTCCGTTTTCATAATATCCGTAATTGCCATGGCCGTAGGCATCTACAGCATTCGCATCGTTGTTGTCATCAAATGGAATCTCATAAACACCATTCTGTGCATTCAGTAACGGCCCTTGTGTCTGTTTTCGCTTCCCATTCCTTTCACTGTCTTTGGTGCCGATAATGACTTCGAAAAGAGAGGAAACAATGCCCTTTTCGCGGCGTATTTGATCTGTATCGACGAAGTTGCCCCCCCAGGTTGAGAACATGTTACTGGTGGTATCATCACGCGCGGTGCCCAAGGCACCTCCAGTGGCGGAAGGCACATTAACAAGACCGGCATTGGCGACCATGCGGTCAAGCCCGGTAAGCTTGCCTTGAATATCCACGACAACTTCAACGTAATACTTAAATGATATCATAGCGCCAGGGACGTTGGAAATTGTGGGGAAAGCCTCGTCAGGGACTCGTACAGCACATTTGACGTCCGCAGTAAGCGTCCGTGGGTCAACGAAAAGCGGCGCAAAAGACTGGCACAGATCTTTCCGAAAGAGATGACTTGACCCAGCGGAAGAGAGCGACAGGCCACCAAGTCCTGTCCTGGATTTGGGGTAGTAATCTTCTGATTTCGTCTTATCGCCTTTGCTATTCGGCACAACGGGTAATGCAGGATGCATATCCACTCTTGCCTGACGGTATAGCGTAATAATAATTCCTTTAAGACTGCGCACATGCTTAGTGTGGTGAACTGTAACTTTGATTGGGATTTGATCTCCTCTAAGGAAGCCACCTTTCAACACATCAATAGAGGCTGTGATTGTTTTGCCTTTTAATGTTGTTCGGCTTCCGTTTTGCGATGAGAGTCCTTCTGCGGTAGTGTTAATGGAACGAACGCCGTACTCGGTTCCCGAAGCATTCCCGCTGCTCATCTGACTTTCAAAGCTGACATCACTGGGCGATGGGCTCCGTGGACCATCGCTCTCATCAGGATGACCGCCTGCCTCCGACGTTGATCCAGTATGTGGGGCTTCCATTCCATTCGACGTTTGTGGCTCTCCCTCTGTGTTGGTGGTTGCTGGCCGTTTTCGTGACGATTTTGCTCGTGTTCGTCTGGAGATGGGTTCCAAGGAAATGACACGAGGCTTAGGCTCTGGTATTGGCGCGATATCAATTGCGTCCATGAGGTAGACCTTCGCGTCACACGACGTCGTCGGCGAAATGGTCGTGGGGCGGGTTAAAGTGGCAGTCAACATGTACGATACCGTACCTCGCTCGAACTAAGGGTAAATAAAAAATCAGCGTGATGTCAGTGCACATGCCTCAGCCAACTTACGTCTATGCTGCTAGGTAGACCTTTGGAGGGAAACTCTAGCTCAAAATTGAAATGGTACACGCCTTCTGACAATCTGCCCTCTCCACACAACACTACCTCATCTTCGAAAAGCGAAGCAAACCCATTACCAAAATAACTTCCTGCCTTCTTTCCCTTTCCCAAGCCAACAGTCGTTGAGTAGGTTTTGTATGCATCTCCGGGAGCATTTGGGTTCTTAAACACTTGCGCATATCCGTGTAAGGATACTACAAGATGGGTAATTCTCAAAGGTTTCACAATTTTGATGATTACGGTTCCGCTTATTATGTCCCCCGGTGCATATTGGCGATGCGGATCGTCAGACTGGATGTAGAACTCGGTGTAATTGCGAGATTTGGAGGATAGGGGAGACTTCAGCCTCGATAGGAACGACCGGCTCGCCAGCGGAGACGATGGAGTAACGGTTGCGCGCGTGTGGCTGGAAGTCATACTCCTTGTATCGTGCACATTATGCGGCTACCCGCCTCCAATCACCCAGACCTAGAAACACCCACACGGATGTCGACGATGGGCACCTAGCGCAATCAGCGTGGTGCTCGTGCGATGGCCCAAGGCGGGTAATGGCAAGATGGCGAGGAAGCTGGTGCTGGAGAGGTGCTGAGGGCAGCGCACTCGCCAGCAGTCTGTCTTTGGAGGTTGGCGCGGCCGGATGGATGCTCAGATGCGCTTGCGTAGTTGTCGTGATCAGGGGTTGGTGTTGGGGGTTGGCGATGGGTCGATGGCCGGCCGGTTGTGAGTGGTGCTGTCGAGCAAGACAGGCAACTGTCTCAGGCGTGTTGGGGGATGTGAAGGCAAACACTGGCGTGGGTGAGGAGCTGGAGTGCACAAACTCGCAGTCAGCATTGCGGAGGGTGCAAAAGCGCAGCAGTGGCAATCTGGGAGGGCGTTGCGCGGGTCCCACGCGGGGACGATGGAGGTGGGAGTGGCAGTGCTTCTCTAGCGGGACGGGACGACAGTCGATCCCGGGCCACACAACACCATGCCAGAAATATGGCACAGTCGCACAGGCAATCTTCGGGAATGTTGCGAGGGGGTTCGCGCAGAAGGTGATGATTTACGTACCACTTGACGTTGGCAGAGGGCAACAAGGCTTGTTCAAGAGCCGCAACACTCTTGGCTGCCAAGTCGTTGTCGGGAACACAGGGTCTGCGCTTTGCCAGAGCCTGGGACAGTTCGGGGATGCAAGAGGCGAGAGAGCGTCCTCACAGTGCGCAGACGCGGGCCGGACGCGGGCAGGACGCAGGTAGGACGCAGGTAGGACGCAGGTAGGACGCAGGCAGGATGCGGATTATGGGCGGCTCAGTATCTTGCACCAATATGAAGGAGGAAGGATTGCATGAGGGAGACGGCGGAGGGTAGAGGGCAGTGGGCAGTGGGCAGTGGGCAGTGGGCAATGGGGCAATGGGTGACGGGCGACGGAGGCGACGGCCAGGCCAAACAACCAGGGTGGTCGTCGATAATCAGTTAGAAGGCTATCCAAGCCCAGCACCGTGCTCGTTGCATGCGAACCGGGAGAGCGAGACAGGGCATGGGGTGCAAGACGGGGCAGCATGACCGCTTGCTGCAGCGCTACAAGCCCTGCTCGGTGTTAGTGGCTCTTCGAGAAGAACCGTCTTCTTCCAAACAATCGTGTCTCGAAGCTTTGTGTCTCCATGTACCCGCACAAAGCGCTGAGCTGCCTCCAACTGGCCGCGGCACTGGCGATCCGGTTCGAGCTTCGCCGTCGCTTTGGCCTGCCCGTGTCAGACGCCCACACCCAACGCTGCATGTGCTGTGATGCTTGGTCTGCCCGCCGGTCGACAGCGGTCTCGATTCTCTCGTCAAGCCTTCCCGCAGTGTGCGCGTGCGTCACCCTAGCGCAACATCACTGCTAAGCTTCGGTGCCAAGCCATCTACAAATGCTTGTCTCCAGACGTTGGTGCAACACCTTTGGAAACGCATGGCTACGGACAAACGCTACACTTCCCAGGCATCCCTGGCCCAGTTTGACCCCTTTGAGCTCATTCCAGCCCTCGTCTGGTGCTACGGTACACTCTGGGCGATACAGTCCAATGTCGCGGCGCAGGGGGGAGTAGCCCTCGCCTGTCTAGCTCTTTGCATTGTTCATATTTTCATCTGCCTCAAGAGACATCAGAAACTCCGCCACGTCCTCAACTTGGTCTTTTCCCGCCTCCAGATCCGACTTGCACACGGCTTCATTCTCAACAGACCTTCCGTGTTGGCCTGTCTGTCTCCGGATGACAGCCTCAAGCGCATTGAGCATATCATGGAGCTCACCAGGTTCATCAACTATGTACTTGTAGTAGGCCTGAATCACGAGCCCCTTCAGTTTCCGTCCAGACAGGCCGCTGGCTAGAATTGCAATTCTGTACAGCTCCGATACGACGGTTCTGGCTTTCGACGGCCAATAACTGTTCGCCCACTCTCGGCTTGGGATTCGAGATAACTCCCTGAACTGCGATGAATCTTCTGGAGATATGTCCTTCGGCGTCTGCACGAAAGCGAATGACGTGTCAAGGGGCTTGTTGGACAAGTCAACAAATTCTTCGTAGATCAGGGTTTTGAATACAATGAAGCCATGGTCGATTAGGTCATTCATTTCCATCCGTAAAATCTCAAAGGCACATTCTGTGGTAGGAGTACTGATCTCTTCTTCAATACAACATCTATCAACGAACGCAGGGTCCAGGCTGCTGATGAAGTTGCTCGTGAAGAAAAAGATGATGTTGCTATGCTTTCGACACTTGTCCAGGCCTCGAAGAATTTCGTTTGTAGCCTTTATTCGTTGTCAGCAAGGTAAAGCACCATCGGCACCAAGATACTCTACTCTAATGGCATCGACTGGTTCATTTTTCTGCAGGGCTTGCTCGCGAGAGCCTGCCACGGTCTCCACCTCGTCAAAGATAACAATCATCAACGGTGTTCCGTCCGAAGCCAGATCCGTGATTGAGTCGAACAATCGGCCAATCTTCTTTGTTGTCTCGCCAAAGTAATGACTAAAGGCAGTATGCGCATTGATCTGTAGTAATTTGGTGGTTGGAAACATATTGGACAGTCGAATTGATAAGCGTTGAGCGAGTGCCTGGGCCAAAGCGGTCTTGCCGGAACCTGGTGATCCATGGAAGAGCACTGTATTCTGCCAGGAGCTTCTTTGCCAGGCTATTGGGTTGTCCCATCGCAGTCGTACAGCGCGTATCAGCGTACGTAGAGTGAGTTCGCCTACCGGATCTCCATAAATCAAAGACTCCCACAACCTGTCAAAAGCTTGATTGGGTAGTTTCGTCACATCAAATTGACGAGACGTGATGTTACCACCCTCATCTTCAACTTGACTGTTCCAAGACTGACTTTCGTCATTTGAGGCAAGTGTATACGCTACAATTTCCATGCCACTTTCAACTACAGAGTAGAGATTGTTGTCGGGGAATGTCTTGGACTTGCTGTGCCCGGTTATCTCCACACTCTCAATTGTAGTTGCGAATGCTGGCCCTGCATGACGAGCATTAGTACTTGATGCAGGGACAACCAAAAGTAGAAGAGCCTCAATCAGGAAACTCGCCTAGATGAACTTCAGTGCCAATCTTGACCTCGGCATGGTTCTTGCGAATCCATACGCCAATCTCACTCATGATTTCTTTGTCACGGAAGCCTTGTTTCGCGCTAGCATCCAGTCTGATTTCAACAAAGAGCGTGCCATACTGCTGCTGCGTCATTCGCATCAGAGGGATGCTACTAATGCACGAATTAAGCGCTGGATGTTAGTAAATGTTACGATTAGTAAAGATCAAGTCTATTTGGAGCATCGATATATGCGACAAGGACTCTGTGCGATATGGTGAGTGTTTAGATGAGAGCAAGCAAGCGGGAGCATTCGAGGACGGTGGTTGGAAGGCGCTGGCCCGTGCACCAACTAGCGGTCGAGGCGCATGATGACATCGCGCGACCCTTGGGTTAAGAAGCTCAGTCACAGGGTGTTACACAGAATTATCACGATATCTACTTCACATGGCGAGTGAATTCACATCTTGACAATGATAGAGGGCAAGAACAACAAGACTTGCGGCGGTCAGGACGATATATGGGGCAAGTCGCGTCCGCGCGACGTCCGTCTTCAGATATACATTTCGCTCACGCTTGGCTTGGGCGCTTTCCTGACCTTCTGTGTAGGTCTTAACTTACCCAGAGAGTATCAAGAGTTTGCTAACTGACCCTATAGTTCTTACGCCCACGATGGAAAGGCCTGTACGCCGCGCGCAAGAAGCAGAACGATCTGGCGACAGCACTGCCTGAGCTTCCAGATAAGTTTTTTGGTTGGATTATACCACTATGGAGAATCACGGACGAGCAGGTTCTGGCTTCGGC
This sequence comes from Pyrenochaeta sp. MPI-SDFR-AT-0127, assembly GCA_020747015.1. NCBI lineage: Eukaryota > Fungi > Ascomycota > Dothideomycetes > Pleosporales > Cucurbitariaceae > Pyrenochaeta > Pyrenochaeta sp. MPI-SDFR-AT-0127. The sequence goes on along the minus strand of JAGTJM010000011.1, from coordinate 763,218 downwards.
AGGTTTGGATGCCTACGTGTATCTTGCCTTCTTCAAAATGGCCATGAAGTTTCTCCTCATCACACTCTTTTTCGCTCTCGCCGTCATTAAGCCCGTGCACGACACGCACCAGGATAAAGAGGGCAAGAAATCACCACTACCTGACGACCCCGGCCTGAACCGTATCGAAATTCGCTCCACGTTTAGCGCCTTTACAGCTGAATACGAATACTATACCGACTACCTCTGGATGTACATCGTCTTTGTATATCTATTTACTGCCCTCATTCTGTACTTGATTGTTTCTGAGACAAGAAGAATCATCGATGTTCGGCAAGAGTACCTTGGTAGCCAAACGACCATCACTGACCGGACAATCAGATTGTCAGGCATCCCTGTTAATCTACGGTCTGAAGACATGATCAAGGAGTTCATTGAGGATCTTGAAATTGGGAAAGTTGAAAGCGTGACACTCTGCAAGAACTGGAAGGAGCTAGATAACAAAGTCATCGAAAGACATTCTATTCTGAGGAAGCTCGAAGAAGCTTGGACTGTTCACTCTGGAAGCAGAAGAGTTGAGCGAAGCCTAGAGACTCTCCCTGTAGTACAGCCACGTCCTCCTGAGCCTGCAGGAGATTCCCGTGGCGATGATAGCGAGGCGAGTCACTTACTTAGGGAGATGGACGGAGAATACGACTGTGCCACTTCGTATAGCCGGCAGCGCCCAACAACGAAGATCTGGTATGGTCACTTCAAGTTAAGATACCGGAATGTGGACGCCATCGATTACTACGAGGAAAAGCTGCGCAGGTTTGACGATGAAATCAAAACGCTCCGGGAGAAAGACTATGAACCAACTCCGTTGGCGTTTGTGACGATGGACAGCGTCGCATCTGCTCAAATGGCAATCCAGGCTGTACTTGATCCATCACCGCTTCAGCTTCTTGCCAACAACAGCCCAGCGCCCTCCGATGTTGTTTGGTCTAACACGTATCTGTCTCGTAATCAAAGGATCATTCGCTCCTGGTCTATCACATTCGTTATTGGAGTATTGAGCATATTTTGGACCTTTCTGCTGGTTCCTGTCGCCGGTGCTCTAAACACATGCTCGATCAACGAAGTCTTTCCTGGACTTGCGAGGGCATTGGATAGCCATGAGATTCTACGATCACTTGTCAACACTCAACTGCCAACATTGGCGCTTACTCTGATCAATGTTGCAGTACCATTCCTCTATGATTGTAGGCTCTCTACTTTGCCGTATGTGTTAAGATGCTGACCTCCGCCATCAGGGCTCGCAAACAAACAAGGTATGATCTCCCAAGGTGATGTGGAGCTGTCTGTGATATCAAAGAACTTCTTCTTTACGTTCTTCAACTTTTTCATACTTTTCACCATTCTGGGAACTGCATCCGGCTTACTAGCCATACTGGAGCGCTTTGGCGAACAACTTACAAGTCCTACTCAAATCGCGTATGCATTAGCCACGTCTTTATCGGACTTACTTGGATTCTACACAAACTTCATTATCCTACAGGCATTTGGATTATTTCCATTCCGCCTGATGGAATTTGGCGCTGTCTCTTTGTACCCAATCTACTTGATTGGTGCAAAGACTCCTCGAGGTAGATGCGATTTTCACTGGCCCTGGATTGTATTGTATAACTCTTCTAACTCTTGTCATAGATTATGCAGAACTGGTTCAGCCTCCGGTCTTCAGCTATGGCTTCTTTTTGCCTCAGACCATTCTTATATTCATCATTTGTATGGTCTACAGCGTGCTGAAGGACTCATGGCAAGTCTTACTCACGGGGCTTGCCTACTTCATGATTGGTCACTTCGTCCACAAGTATCAATTGCTGTATGCGATGGAACACCGTCAACATTCCACGGGCAGAGGCTGGACGATGATGTGCGATCGTGTGATCGTGGGCGTTGTACTCTTCCAAATCACTGTTGCCGGCCAACTAGCGTTGAAAAAGGCATTCAAACGTGCCATTATTGTAGTGCCATTGGTCATCGGCACTCTTTGGTTTTTGTATGTTTATGCCAGGACATATAGACCTCTGATGAAGTTCATCGCTCTGCGGAGTCTTCGAAATCCAGAGCAGTCAGAGCTTGGATGCGAAGTCCATGCTGAGCCTATTTCGTCCGGGCGAGTAGCGCGAAGGGCGCTATCGGGTAGACTCACCCTCGACGAAGCCAGGGAGAAGGGCTTACGGTTTGAAAACCCAAGCCTCGTGATGCCGTGAGTATATCTCTAGTATGGAATGAATGCAGCTGACTCATGCGCAAAAGTTTGAACGATGTGTGGCTTCTTAACAAGCATGCGAGATCCCAATACGGGTTGAACGGATCTGAACAGCACGGCTCGAGTGGTCAGTGGGAGTGAGCAAGGTGCACCTACCTCGACTACCCATCTAGACAACAACTTCATGTATAGATCTTATAGATACACCTTCGAGAATTACCCTTAGCAGTTCGTCCTCTTTAATAATTTCTAACACCCAACTACGTAGCGGATAAAAGATTGCCATTTCTTGTAACTAGGTGCTCAAACATATGTCTACTTGAGGACAAAGATGCCATTAAGTACTTTCTCGGAAAGCCTCCATTTGGACCCATTCCTAGATCAGTAGGACACCAAAAAGATTCAGTATTCTATGTTTGTCCCATAGTCAAAATGTGGCAATTGCTTTCGTTGTAGCTTGTTAGAGATATGCCTAGTAAAAGGAGCTCCTAGCAGTGATCTCAAAACGTGATGCTACCTGGTTTGCCACCCTGCTCCCAAAGCAAAGTAGCACAGATCACTCTCGCGGGCCATCTAAATGGTACAGACTCAGCCATGCAAGCCCCCCAGCCGTCACAAGGTTCATCATTATGATACGGTTAAATACCGAGCCAGAGAAATCTCGGTTATCCAGCTGTTTCCACTCTCGTTGGTCTTTTGTAGTGCTTCCTGATCTATTTATCTACCATTTCTATGCCTAGTATTTATCTTTATGACGAGTCAGTCTGTGGTAAGTACTCAACAGTTTTTAAAAACATGATTCCAAAGTGTGCTAGAGGAGAACACAGTGCAATAACCATCTAATCCTATCTACAAAGCGCTCAATGACTAGTTTTGTCTTCAAATCATAATGTAATTATTCCTCACCAACCTTCTTTGGGCGCGATGCGGCTCTGTCAGAGCTGTGCTCAATCCCTGGGGTCATGTCGTGTGAGAAGTAGATTTGCTCTTGGCGACTTACTAGGACATTTCGTTCACATATCCGGGATATGAGAATGACAGGCTGGCTCTTCATGGCTCCAGGTTGTATCTATTCCCACAATTTAATCACGTAAACGATAACGTATTGCGTGACACTAACCTATGCCAATCCACTGACAGTTGGAAGGGGAAAAGGCGGTGGAGCCATTTGAGAGGAACTAGGCAAAGGAAAAAGTGAACCAATTTCAGACACAGAAGACAGTTGCGGCTAAGGAAGACATTAATATTTCCGATAGATATCCCCTGTCCGCTTGATTTCATATTCTGCATCATTGCCACGACCTTCGCCTTCTAATTTCCGGACTAACGGAAGTACGTCTTCCCCAAACCTTCCAATATCCTCTTCGTAATGCAAGAATGCCGTTAGGACTAAATTTACTCCTAAACTCTTTAACAACAAAATGCGCTCAGCAATCTGCTCCTTGGTCCCAATCAATTTTGTCTTGAAGCCATCATTATACTGCACCAGATCTTCAAATTTGCTGTTTGCCCACATGCCCTTTTTATTCGATGTACTTGCGCCTGCTTGCTGCACTGCATCCCGGAAAGCCGACACAGCTTCGACATCAGCCTTGCCCTGAATCTCTTGAAGCACTCGGATGGCCTCTTCTTCGCTATCGCGGAGGATGACGAAGCTGTTCACAGCAAACCGAACACAGTCTTCACGACCCACTTTTCGAGCACGTTCTTTGACGTCTGCGATCTGGTCGCGAAAGCCGTCAAGATCATTACCGTTCATAAAGTACCAGTCGCTCACTTCTGCTCCATTCACTCTTGCATCATCGCTATTTCCGCCCTGAAAAATCTCCGGGTGCGGCTTCTGCAATGGCTTTGGCTGCAAGTTGTAGCTACGGAACTGATAAAAGTCGCCAGCGAACGTAAAGCCTTCTTCTCCAGCGGTCCAAATACCCTTCAAGGCGCGAATGAATTCGTTGGAACGGCGGTAACGCTCTGAATGCTCAAGCCACCATTGCCCGATGCTTGTGAACTCACCTTTGAACCATCCAGAGACAATGTTCACTGCGATACGACCATTGGTGTAGTTGTCAATACTGGCGATCTGCTTTGAGACAACAGCAGGATTCCAAGGACCAGGTAGAATAGCCGCAATCACTTTTAGTCGTTCGGTGTTGTGCAGAAGGGCCTGTGAGAATGAAACACTCTCATGCTGATTTGCTGCTCCGTACGATGCAGTGAAGCGGATTTGCGTGAGTGCATATTCGAAGCCGTGGTCCTCTGCAATTTTGGCATAACGTACATTTGATGGCAAGTCCCAATTTGTGTTTTGTGGGATTTTGGAGATGACGAGTCCGCCGGAGACGTTCGGAACCCAGTATCTAACCTCCAAATTAGGACCTGTACACGTGCTGCAGCCTGACTTGCACCTTACGCAAAAAGAACACGTTCGGGGTCTTGGTTAATCTCAAGTGGTTTTGTGGGCGTATAGCCATTTGCGTCGGCCATCGTTTCAGTATCCGTCTTGTCACCTGGGTAAATCTACTCGATAAATTAACAAGCTGAAATGTCTACCCGGCACACATCTCAGCGATATAGCACATATATAGACAACACCGAATGAGAAAATATCGCCCAGAATCACGTTGAGTTATTGCAGAGCGATGGCGCCAGAATTTCCGGAAACGAGTGACCGAATGTGCACATACAAGGTGCGGATGGCGTGCTGAGTTGCCAGAGTATACGATATGCGGGGTTGTTGCATATTGACCCAATTTTATGGGATCCCCATCAATTGATACATTTGTAGTTTAGTCCTAGTCTGAATCATGGGCAATTGCAGTCCCGGGCATCGGGAGTGTACCAGTAATCACGTGATAGTAAAATAGATTAGCCAGCTACACTTCCTGCCACGGGGTCGAAATGATATTAGAGAATCACATTTATGATGAGCATCTGGGTCTTGCCTAAATATCATTTGTATTCAAGCCATTTTAGGATCGTACGACAATCATATTACGCTCATCTCTTCGTGCTTTATTCTGCCCCAAATCTGTCTGATGACATCCTTCCCTCGCTACTTGAACATGTTACAGACAGAACATAGAAAAAGAAGAGCAGATGTACACTGCTGAGAATTTTCCCTTGTCTGATTTGCATAGAAGCTTGATGAGAGCCTTGTGGGCCGAAGATATTATGGGTGTTTGCCTTGAAAAATCGAACTGGCAAAGAAGATAAAGGTATGCGTGAGCTGTAAGGTAACTGCTGCGGTACGTGCAACTTGCAAAATCTCATAATCTGCATTACAGAATACGAGGTCTGAGCGCTAGGTAGTCCCTGAACACCAGCCGTGGCTCTACTTCGTTGCATTTGATGTCAGCGCGTCTATCTATGAGACTTAGTTTTATAGATATGGTATCGGTTGAAGATCCAGTCTATTTTTGTCAGGGAACTATAAAATCTTACGAAAATGTTGTGTTTCGACCCGCATCAGCACTGACAGTTGACAGTCACGGATGGTAGTGTTCGAAATCAGCCGGATCGACCAAACCGTGAAACGAAGCTGGAAAATATCGCTATGGATCAATGCCAAGTCACCTATGTTGGGCTGATTCCACAAGTAAATGATATTAAACCGCTTGTTCTCTGATTCAGTGAGATACGGTTGCGAAAAGTAATTCTTGAATGTACCACAACTTGACCATGTTCGATGCTGAGCAAAAGGATACCCAAACAGGCTCTAGCAAACATGGCAGATGTAATAAATACTATGCCCTCTTAATTCATTGAAAGCACGAATACTCAAGTTATAGGTATTTTCAAAGCTCCGAGGCAGCTGACATTAGTACACTACCAGAACGTAGATTCCTTGGCATTGCAGTACCTGGAGAAGACAAAGGCGATCTAGGTGCTTTAATGTGTGACTGTGTAACTTGATTTTGAGCTTATAGCGTCTTAGGTCACATGTCGGATCAAAATCATTTTGGTATCATTGAATGATTCTGCCGTCGAGCAATCTACCATTACTCGAAAACGGTGCGAGCGAAGCAAAGCCCGACAAATCGTTTTTTTGTTCATCTGTATTATTCATGATTCATGTACTGCACTTAAGCAAAATTGAAGATCCCAAACTCACATAAATTTATTGATTATCTTGTACCTGCTCAATTGTTTGAAATTCATTTATTGTTTCGAAGTCACGATAGCACAATACTACGCAGATACAAAATTGACTCAAAGTGCGTATACTGTAGCCCTTAATCATCGTGAGAACTTCGCAGGAGTCTCCATATGCCTACTGCTATGAGATCAAGGACTTCCCAGAGGCTTATTTGTGCGATGAATGTCTTATCCAGGGTTTATAATCCGTGAAACACGCATTGTTAGCCTACCAATGTCGATCAGCCAAGAGTCAAATTACGAATGCGTTAAGATATTTCCGGTTCCAACATAGGTCACCTATGAGACGATCCTATGGTGATTTTGGGTAGCCTATAGGATGGTACACGTACACCAAGTTCCTGAATCGCAAATGTGAGCCTAAATAGATTGCAGTGCGCCATCCGATACTAGGTCTTTGATCGGCCTGATTACGGCGTCAGGCTACAACAATAGAGCTCAACAGAGAAGCACGCCATAGCTTCTTTGTCAAACGCAATGAAAAAGGTGGGACAATGATGGTGTACCAAAACAGAGGGGAGCTGCAAGATTTGAGGGGAGTTTCTATCAACCTCCCCGTCACTTGGCTGAGGCTGCTTCAAGAAACAGAACATATTGTCATAAATACGTCTTCCATCAAAATGCCGGCTTCTTCAACAAGCGACATCAACAGCAAGAGCAATGCCGGGCAAACTGATATCGAGAAGCAACCTACTCACGAAAGTATCACAGCCACTGCGCCGGCTCCAAAAACATTGGGCGCTGGGGTCAGTTTGCGTGCTATAGACTTGAACACAGGAGAATGCTAATTTCTGCAGACAGCCCTAGCTATCGGCGTTTTTGCAGTCACTCTAACTACTTTATCACTGAGTCTGATGGAATGGCGAGGTGTGACCACAAACAACGTGTTTGTAGCCAATTTCTTCTTCGCTGCAGCTTTTGGTCTCGTGGTCACTGCACAATGGGAACTTGCTATTGGCAACGGATTTGCTTACACAGTATTCAGTGCATTTGGTGAGTATATCCCCTTTCTGTGAGACTTGGCTTATGCAGGAAGGCCTCTTCTATGCTGGCTACGGCGCAATACTCACTCCTGCGTTCGGCATCATCGAGGCCTACGGAAATGATACAGTTCAATTGAACAATGCGCTCGGTTTCTACATGATATGTAAGCACCGAGTGCTTAAGCTTTAGGTTCAAGCTAACAGAGCAGTGTGGACTGTATTTACACTAACATTCTTGATTGCATCTCTCCCCACCAATCTTGTCTACATTGGCATCTTCTTTACAGTAGAGTTGGGCTTCCTACTAGTTGCATCATGCTACTTCGCGGCCGCTGATGGGAATTTGGCGGCTTCGAATGCCCTGAAGAAAGGCGGGGGTGGTTTCTGCTTCATCGCAGGATTGATTGGTTGGTAGGTTAGAAAGATGCTGTACGCTAGAACATCCATTTGACCCAACGGCCAGGTATCTGACATTTCACCTTCTATTGAAGGACTCCATCATAGAGCTTCCACTAGGCGATACTTCGAAGTACTTCGCGAAGAAAGAAAAACCACAGTAGACAGTGCAGAAACAGCCATACAATACCTGTAGATGTTCTCGTGGCGTCACGGTAGGTCGTGAGCGTATACTAGGGGTTTGGCAGTCAAGGAAAGGTTGGATTGGGAATGATGTGATTGAGATGATAGATGGCGTACACAATCGGTAATGTTGTAGTTGGCTGGAGGTTCCGGGGTTCTGTTTCACCGATATCTATTCCAACTATGGTTAGCATGAGTACAGGCATTTGTTATGGTCCAATCGTCGAATGCATGCTCTGACATCCATCCTGCCGCCAAAGATCCGTAATATCTATCCCCGATTTTCCGCGACAGCAGACTAAGTCAGCAACCGGTGACCCCGCGCGTCGCACCCATGATTTCTACTAACTGGGCTCTTGATGATCATGCGGTAAGCTATCCAAAGGAGGCAACGCCTTAACTAGTTGTTCGGTAGAACCAAGCATATCACGCCTGTCCTATACCATCGGCGTCTTGGCTTTGGCGTATGATAGCCGTGAAAGGCCAATTTCCTCCGACGCACATCACGACATCGAAACCGGTACAGTCGCCATGGGAACCCGCAAGATGAACTCGATATGACTACATAGCACGCAATAATCATCATAGTCATATGCAACTAGCAAAGATACGGATTGAAATCGGGCAGGCCAAATGTTCATATAGCTACTACGGCCGTCACTGGCGAAAGTCTTACGCAGGGCTCGTTCCACAACCAGTCGCCAAGTAGACATTTTTCTTGGGCTCAGAAACAATGACCGCCTCCAATGGTACAAATGGCGAGCACGGAAATGCACAAGACGTCGCCTTTCGTGATCCAGCCGCCTATTCAGAGTATGAGAAGAAGTGGGCTACAATCCCAGCAGATGAAGTAGCCTGGCTTCAGCGCGCCCAGGACGTTGCAGATGTGCTTGCCTTGGATGCTGGAACAAGAGACAGGGAAAACAAATCTCCCCGGGCAGAGATCGCTCTGCTGAAACATGCCGGACTCTTAAAAGTTTTAGGACCGAAGGAGTATGGTGGTGGCCAACAGCCATGGAGTGTGGGCTATCGGTGAGAATCTATGTCTGAATTGAATGTGAGCTATATACTGACTTTGAATCAACTATGTACAGGGTAACAAATCCTGTGCGGATCTGCATGTGAGATGTAAACTGACTCGATACGTTCAATTTCAAGATCATAAGGAAGGTTGCTGAAGCGGACGGGTACGTTTATACCATGGCCTCGGAGGCACAGCTAATCAGCTTCAGCTCGATTGGCATGCTGTTAGGCTACCACCTCCTTTGGTCCACAACTGCAAATGTTGTTGGATCGCCAGAGCAAGCAGACCGCATCCAAAAGCTTGTCATTCAAAATAATTACTTTATCGGAGGGGCGGTTAATCCGCGTGACAGTGACCTTTCGATCACCTCTGATGGCGATAAGCTTATTTTCAATGGATATAAGCACTTTAGTAAGTTTTATTTGGTGTAGAGAATGGATGGGAAAATACACTAATTACATTTCTACGTCTCTCGCAGACACTGGAGGCGTCATTTCCGACTTGACAGTACTCGAAGGTGTATATGACGGTACGGAGCACCACATCTTTGCGTTTGCTGTCACAGATCAACCTGGAATCCAATTTTCGCACGACTGGAATAACATTGGACTACGCCTGACCGAGTCTGGCAGCGTCAAGATTGATAACGTCGCAGTACCCTGGTCGGAAGCGTTGGGCTGGAACATTGAGCAGAAGCAGCCGGACGCAGAAGTACTGCAGATCCCCTTTGCAACTCTTCTCCTGCCCTCTATTCAGCTGGTGTTCAGTAACTTCTACCTTGGAATAGCTCTTGGTGCACAAAGTTACGCGTCAAAGTATACCACGAAAGGTACACGGGCATGGCCGTATGGTGGCGATGTAAGGTTAACTTCTCTGGGTGATCGATGGCAAGAGTGCTCACAGATAATCAGAACAAGGATCGTGCAACCGACGAATTCTACATCCTCGAGAGATACGGAAATTTTCATGCTCATCTACGGGCTGCCGTAGCTCTAGCGGATCGTGCTGGTGTGCAAATCAGCGACGTCTATGACAAGTATTCTGGAAACCTGGAGACCCGCAAGAAGCTTACGGCGAGAGAGAGGGGGGAGGTCGCCGAGTGGGTAGCCAGCGCTAAGGTTGTCACCACTGACACGGGCTTGCGTGTTACAGCTGGCGTCTTCGAAGTTACGGGCGCAAAGGCGACAAGTCAGAGGGTTGGCTTGGATCGTTTCTGGAGAGACATTCGTACTCACACTTTGCATGATCCTGTGGCATACAAGAACCGCGAGCTAGGGAGATTCCAGTTATTGGACGAGGTGCCTGAGCCAACTTGGTACACATAGAGGTTGTGCACATGATATAGCCAGGTCGGAATTAACACTACTAAATCACCAAACTTAATAAAGTCTGATATATCAAACTCTGCATATGATGTGTATTTGTCTTTCCATTTACTTCCCTCTCTTTCCCTCCCTATGCGCAGGCCTGTGCATATGGGAGGTATTGATCGCTCTATTTTGTTGAGCGTGAAGAGATATATTCCTGTAGAAGCCTGCACAATAGCTCTCTTACTTAGATTCAATTGTCTTCTAGTGGTTGGTCTGTCTACAAGGAAATGTCTAAGCTGTATAAGGGTAGTACCGCGTTTATTGATGATGCGTTAGTCTAGCTATGTTGTAGTAATTTTGTTTATGCTTGATATCTAGACAATATGTGCGCCTGGTGGGCGAAGTTCTACACGCTACGCTTTGGTCTGAAGATTATGATTCCGGAGCCTGAGAATACCAAAGTATCAAGCCAGGTTTGGCCGGATCTCGATAAAGACTCACCACTTTGGGGTTTTGGGTAGGCGAATCGGAAAAAATTGTTCACTCTGTATCCTCCAGCGTCCTAGACTCCCCTTGAATGACGTCATCAATCTTGGGCTTGTGCAATATTCCCAGGTCCCAGCCAAAAAAAAAATGTGCTTATGGAAAGGAGCAGCACGAATTACATGCTTGCGCCACTGCAACGATAGAAGGCAACACTCACAAACCCTCACCGCTCCGGTCGCTGTCTCCAGCATGCAATATAGAAGCCATGACGAATTGGGTTCGATTTTCCCAGTCGAGATATTTTTGGTTAGCCCCGCATCATGATGGAGGCACTGCTCTGGACACCATGTGACGATGACGCCAAGTTGTGTAGCGAACGTGCAGTGATTGGACGAAGGTCTGTATCTCACATGCCAAGTTGGAATGTTTGTATTGCGAAAGTATTCCTCCATGGCCCAAAGCTAGGGTTATGGGATACCCGACGGATCGGAGTCGAGATGCAGTGTTTGCCACGCGGGCTGGAGCTATTCTCGCGCCGCTGAGCTGATTGACAGAACGAGAATTCGTTATTGAATCCAGAGCTCGTGTACATTCGCCGTGCTATGTGGGACCGGTGTTGTTTTGTGCATGCAAAGCCTGTGCATCTGGGTTGCTGTGGCGTTGCCAGCCCAGGCCAGGACTGGAGGAGTGAAGGTGACAAGAGCATGTTGATCAGGTACGCCATGACGGGTGCAGCGATGACACGCCCTAAGCATACGGGGATGCATTAGGGTGGCAGATATTTTTACTGTTCTCAGACGAAGGGTCAGGGTTAGTAATATAGGGCTGAGCGAGTGTGACACAGCCGCCGGCGCCCCGGGTGGAAATGCAAGATTCGGTGCGTCACAAGTGCCCGGGCAACGTAGAAGAATGGAGATGCGATTCGATCCGTCTGGCGCATGAGAGGGCGTAAAAGGCGGTCCGAGAAAGTCAAGCTAGGCATCAGCGGCGGGAAGAGGCGAGTTGACGAGACACCGACGCGCTGGCGGGCCTGGTGGATGCATGCTCGAGGCCGATGCTACATTGGACACTTGCTTCCATGGTGGATTTTGAGCATGGAATCCACAAACCAAGATGCAGATGGAAAGGTGGTGGTTGAAGAATGGGGGTGCTGCAGTTCCCCGCTGGACGGTGATTGGCTGGCAAGGCGAATGCGGGGCGCCGTGTCGTCCCTCTCCATGTTGCCCTCCCCTCTCCCCTCTTAACCCATGGCGACAGCCGCAGGATGCAAGATAGCCTGGAACAAGATGACTTGTTTGGGCTCGATCTCTTTGTGAGCCAGCTCTGCGCCAAGCCGTCTGAGATGCGCTAGAATCCATGCACCCATCTCGCCCAGCCTAGCATTTGCATGTAGCATTCGGGAGCCTCCCCTCGCCGCGCTCGCGCACGTCTAACGCGAACGTCTCAGCTTGGGCCTTCAGCTCTGCATACGACGGCCTGTCCACCTTCCATATAAGACCTCGCGCCGATCTGCCTGTGGTGGCATCGCCACTGGCAGTCACCCCTACCCACATCCCATCGGCATGCCTCGACCAAAGAAGCCTGGTGTTGAGCCAAAGAAGCGATCGCGCAACGGCTGTTGGTAACGCTCTCGCCCTGCCGCTACCCTGAAGACGTCTGTTCTGACCGTGAATGCCTAGGCCGTGCAAGGCGCGCAAAGTCAAATGGTATTCCACCCCTCATTGATGGTTGTGGCACACGTCGTGTTGACTGGCTGGTAGCGGAGAAGAGAAGCCCCACTGCGCCAACTGCGAACGCCAAGGCGAGGCATGCGACTACAGCATCAGGCTCAACTGGGGTGGACGGTCCAAGAGGGACAAGATTGATCCTGGATCCGACGCCTCGAGTACGGCCTCTGGCAGCCCCTATCAATCCACCTTCGCCTTCGAAGACGATGTTTTGCCCTTGTTCCCTTCAACCCCAGAGAAACCCCTGCGACCACAACATGCCCGCTCACGCTCAAACATATCTCCACCTACATCTGCCCACTTCCTCATCGATCCAGAACTAGTACGCCTGAGCCATTCGCAGACGCCCCCTAATGTGACCAGTGCCGCGTCCTTCGATCACAGCTCATACTTTCATGGTACCAGCGGCTTGCCTACTTCGGCGCCATATACTCAGGCGCACTTTCAAAACTCGTTCGAGTCGCCCTCACACCCTGCTTCTGGCTTTGAGACTCTCAACTATGGCAATGCTGGATTCACTTCCATCAATGCCGACATGCCACCACCTCGAGCATCATTTGATGCCTTGGCCAAGCGTCATAAGCACAGTCACTCGCTAGACTCGCCCACGACAACCATGTCAGATGCGTACTCGCCAAACACAGGTCCGCCAACACCCTACAGCCCCTTTATGGCGATGCCGTTGACACCAAATTCTTCAGTCGGTTCAGATGACCCCGTGCTGCGAACCGCGCCAAAGCAACAGACGTCGATGTTTCCACTCCCTGATCTGCGCCGAATGTCAGTGCAATCACTCATCAATGGCATCCCTGGTGACGCATCCCGCCAGTATAGTCCGGAAACTGAGCGTGGAAGGCAATATCCCATCGCTGACTCTGCTTCCATCACCTATGGCTACGACCTTGGCCTCCCAGATCATGACACTCCAAATAATGATGATTACTCTGCTATTACCATATTTAGTCCCCAAAGCGATACCATGGATTTGGATGATGAAACTACATATGGAAATGCAGAACCGCGAGGCAAGGACATGGCGTTTGAGAGTGGAGGTTACTATGCGAAGCCAGTGGCCATTAGGATCTCAAAATCTCTGGGTCCACTACCACCGCTGCTCATGGAAAATCAAATGAACCTCCTCTACTTCCACCATTTCCTTAACCACACCGCACGAATATTAGTCCCTCATGACTGCGAAAGAAACCCCTTCCGACAGATTCTACCAGAAAGTATGTATCTTGTAATACAGCTCAATCACACCATTAATTCTAGCAGTGGCCGTCCGCGACGAGAATATAATGAACCTCCTCCTTGCCTACAGTGCCGCCCACCGCGCGCGCATGCTGAATCACCCTGAACCCGCAAATCGCATAGCTGTCTGGGTACAGGACGTTTTCCCAAAGCTGCGCCAATCACTAATCGACAACCCGAATGATATTTCCGATAACACCTTAGCGGCCGTCATTATGATGGCAAGCCTTGAAATCATTTCTTCTGGCACTTTCGAAGTGCCAATCTCGTGGCAGAACCACTTGACAATGGCACGCCAATTGATCATCGCTCGAGGTGGGCCCCGGGGCATGGATCGACAGGACCGCGTTGCATACTTCCTCTCCAGATGGTTCGCATACCTGGATGTGCTCGGCTCTCTCAGTGGCAATAAGAATGACATACCACTTGGTTCCTTTTACTGGTCCAGCGAGAATGCTTCTGCTGACGAAGACTTTGAGATCGACTGCTTGATGGGCTTTACGACTCGCTGCGTAGGGAGTCTTGCGCGAATCTCTGAGTTAGCCAAGTTGTGCGAGCCACAGCGCATCGATGCAGATGGCAATATCCGTGAAGACTGGGAACCTGCTCCAGATATTGTCCGACAGGCAGTAAAGATCCGGAGAGAATTGGAAGAAGGCCTTCTGGATCGTAACATTCGCAAGGGATGTGATCACCGCTCGAGTGACGCCTCAGAGTCTGAAGGTGCTTGGGACGCCACTGAGATATACGCGACCAATGAGCTCTTCCATTGGGCCGGTTTGATTCACCTCTACCGTCGTGTTTTGGGAAAATCTGCGCTAGACATTGAGGTCCAACATGCAGTCCGTGAGATTGTGGGTCTACTGTATAAGATTCGAAGGGGCAGCACAGCAGAAGCGTGCTTGCTCTTCCCAATGTTTGCTGCTGGATGCGACGCGCAGGACGATGGGCAGAGGGAGAAGATCATGGACCGTTTAAGGGGTGTCGAGGGATTTGGGATGAACCACGTAAGTGCGTCAACATGCGATGAACGTCACACACTAATTTGGACATAGGTTCCCAAGATCAGCATTCTCTTGAAGAGTGTCTGGGATACTGGAAAGCCCTGGGAGTCGTTGGTTTCTGGCGAGTTCTTTGGTTGAAGAGCAGCCCTCTTCCAATTGGGCTGGAATCTGATCGAACGGTCCCATTGAACCAACAACTGGGCTGAGAGTCTTGTGTATCCCATTTCCAAGACGCAGTATTTTACTCTATAACAACAATAACAACAACAAGACGAAGAAGAAGAAGGAGAAGGAGAAGGAGAAGGAGAAGGAGAAGGAGAAGGAGAAGGAGAAGGAGAAGGAGAAGGAGAAGGAGAAGGAGAAGGAGTGTTAGAGACCTTACTTCTCGAAGTCGTAACCTGACACGGTATACCAAGAAAATTGAAGACGCTCGTGGATACACGGAGAAGAACAAATCGGGAATTCAAGTACACTGGGACGCGAGATTCCAGCGTTTCCGAGTCGTGCATTAGCGAGCTTTTGCGTACACAGAGACTGGCTTAGATATCTTTATGTACCCTGCCGGTACATATGCTGTCGAGTATTGTACATTTAACTATGCTAAGGCGCGCATGTTGTACATTTCCAACTATTTGTTTATCTTCAACTTTCTCAATCCCTGCCTTATGTGTCGCATCTATCTCCCTATTTGTCACCAGGGCCACCATCCACCCTTTGCAACTTTTCCGACAGCCCCACTAGCCTTGACAGCGTCATCAGCACCCTCCCTCGCGATTTCGAGAACCTTGTCTTTGGCCTCGCCCATAGCATCTACCGCCTGGCTGGCTTTCTTTTGCGCAACTTGCCTCTGCTCTAAAATCGCCTCCCTGAGCTCTTGTTGCAGATCTTTTATCTCAGTGTTTTTGTCATGTTGTTCTTCAATGGTTTCTAGCTTCATCCAAGCGTAGTATATGATTTGGTACGTGAAGAGGGCGCCCAGAAAGCTTTTGAGCACAGGGCTGCCAAAGGATTTGTAGTATGCTCCCTAATATCTTCGTTAGTCTGAGTACTAGCTATACAACGGTCAGGTTATTGACGTACAACCCGTGATGGTTCTTTAGGCTCTGAATTGGAGTTGGACCGTGAGCTGGGTGAATGTAGCGGCGGGGGCTCGGTTGCGTATGTTCTTCGAAACGTTCTTCCTGACCGCCTTGACGCTGTACTTCTCCTCCATATCAACCTAGTTGCTCTGACGTGGTTCATCACGCTGCCTGGGTGTCGCAGGCACCAGCTTTCGTCCTGCTGCTTGAAAACGTGAAAAGACCAGATATCACTACGAAGCTCCAGGAAACCACTGGAAGAACAACATGAGTCAACTAAAAGTGTAAGATGTGTCAATTGGTGATCTTGAATGGTTTGACAGCGTACAACAGGCGCCAGGTGAGGGGAGCTCCCTGTATCGAATGCAGCAAACCTCCGCTACATCTCCGCACACCCCTAGCGCGGAGGCCCGTGCTCCAGACCTCCGAACGAACACCTTGCATCCACCTGGAGTTCCCTCCACTTTTCTATATATCCCAGAACTTCGCTCTCACGGCCAAATACACTCGTATACTACTTGCTTCTCTCTCAACGCTTCGTTCAATCCAAATTGAATCATTACACTCAAACAATCAACGCAATGGTACGCGAACCCCCGAATCCTCCTGCGCGGCTAGAGCAACTCATCAGGTACTTTGGCTGATTAGTTGAACAGGCGCAAACACCTCAACAACGCCAGGCAAATATGCGATTCGCCAAAGCACAGGAGAAGAAGATGGGCAAGCCCGAGCAAGTGATTAAGAAGCGTGAGCCTCAGAAGTCACCCATTAGCAAGGTTTGGATAAGTATGTCTACCACGAATCATTCTCTTAAATTACCATTGAAGGGGCAGATTGGTGTCATATCTAATCATGTTTGACCACCCAGAGTCAATTTTTCCTACATACGAGAAAAAGGATAGATCGATATGGATGTTTAAAAGAGCAAGTGCAGGGCTAACAAGCGCACAGTACTGCTCGCATTTGTGCTATGCGGAGGACTGCTCTTTGAGTTGTTGAAGATGTTCTTTTGAGCTATCTTACCTCTGCGAAATCGAGCCGCTGCCCCTTGGCCATGAATTCAAACGCGACTGCGTGGAACCGATCTGAATCGATTATATCGATCACGGATATCTCTCGACATGCACAACAAGCTGGAAATATGTAACACACGCGAAGATCATTTGGCAGAGAAGGGGTGCGAGCATGGCATACATAAAGCCACTTTGGCGTTTTCCTTCATGTTCCATTACATAGGGCTTGGCGTTGTGAATGGGGTACGGGGGCATACAGGAGCTGAGCCGTGACTTTTGGTAAGATATACCAATTCAATTCGATCCTCATACGTCGTAACGTGTCCGTTGTAATTACTCTGCAGCATTTGCGCCCTCGTCCATGACCACGATCCGCCTCTTCTTTTTCTTTTTCTTGGTTTTGCCTTCTTCCTCGCCCTCAAAGCCGGTTTCTGGATCACCCGCCGGTTTGGCCTTCTTCTTCTTCTTCTTCTTCTTTATGGTTGATATTGCGTTACCCTCGCCTTCTAGTTGTTCCTCCCTATTCGATAGAGGTTCAGATTGTTCGTTCTCCTCTACAGCGATCCTCCTCACCTTCTTCTTTTTCTTCTTAACAGCGACTTCCTCTTTTATGTGTAGCCTCTCACTCGCGCGTTGCATTTCAAGTCTTAGTCTCTCGACTTCTTGCAACGCTTTCTTCATTTCAGCTTCTTCTTGCTCTTTTCTTTCGACCTCGAATTGTGTAAGCTTACGACCTGATGCATCCTCATCATCCAGAGACAATGAGCCAAGACCAGAGCTATCCACTTCTAGCAGGGACTTCTTCGTTCTACCTGGACGAGGTAGTACGATGTCTTCTCGTGAGGAGTCGGAGGTAGAGGTGCCTAGTGTTTCGTCTCCAATAATTTCTACTCTTCGTACAAGCTTACGCGGACTTCGTGGCCTAGGCACATTCTCAGACGAGGATACTTTGCTCCCGAGATCCAAGTCCATGATGGGTATCGAATCAATATCGAGATCGTTATTCTCTTGATTTCCGTCGCGGACGATTCTGCTCAGGGGAGTGACTGCCCCACTCCCTTGGTCTGCTTCAGGGTCAATATAAAATGGATCGTCCTTATAGCGCTCTTTTCGCTCCGCTTTCCGGCGAGCGATGATATCAGGGTCAAGATACTCTTCTTCCACGGCGTTCTGATAGGATGTAGACTCCTTGTGGGGCGCTTCAAGTCGATCTGCGGCGGGTATAGCAACGAGAGGTGTTTCGGTGTAGGCGGTGATAGGTTCTGAATATGCCGCATACACGTCATCTTCTTCTGTCTCATAACCTTCAATGTCAGCGCGGAATAGGAGATGCTGCAAGTTCCCGTTTATTGATGTATCGAGATCCAGATCTTCAGGAACTGGTACTTTCCGTTGTGCGCCAGGTGCAACTGGGTTCAACTCGGCGCTGGAGAACAAAGCAGGAATAGCTTGTGTTAGCAGCAAAGGAGGGTCGATGAAATCTTCATGATCTGCGCCAGTGGCAGTACCAGAGGCAGCTTCCGCGGCTAGACGCATAAGTTCGAGATATTCCACTGCGCGCTCTTGGACTTCGAGATTTGGGTGTGAAGAAAGTGGCTCCAAGAAGTGAATGATCCGAGCCATAAGAAGGGACATGAGCGTTTTGCGCTCTGGTGTCCATGAAATCCCGTCATCACCTGCGATGCTAGAAAATACCTTCGGTATGGCGTGCAAGTAGATAGTGAGGGTTTTCGAGGATAACTGGAGGGACGTAGGATGCAGAAGCGAGGTTATGACCGGTTCCGGTTGCGTAAGGTAGCTTGCGTACTCTCCCACAAGCCAGCCAGCCCACTCTAACACACCTTGACCACCATTCCCAGAGGCGGGGAACATCTGATCTCTTCGGTCGACAAGTACCAATGATTGTGCAGCATCTACGGCTTCGGAACGAACGCTCTTTACTCGAATGGCAACATTCTGAAGCTCGCGCCCAATGCCGCCCCCGATATCATCCAATTGACCTACATCATCTTTCTCTTCCACTGTTGATGGTTTAGTTGCTGGCGACACTCGGACGAGCTGAATGAGTACGTCTATGTACCATTCGAAGTCAATAATATTGCTGTAGGTATCGCAGGAACACATTTCTAGTATTCGCCGAATAACATTGACTCGATAGTCTTCAGGTAGCGGTGGCGGTTGATTAGACTTTTGCTCGTGCTGCCGAAGCGTTTCCTCGGCATCAGAATCGTCATCGTCGGCGTAGGGCACAATTTCGGCTACCATGGCTCGGTCATTGTTGGGATCATTCGCTGCTAGAGCGATCGGCGCATTGCGAAGCTGTCGCATGAGCCGCCCAACGATGGCTGTGAGATTGTCTGCATTAACCATGCCAACTACTAAATCCAAAGCGCGCATTCGTATTGAGATGTCCGGGTCATCAATACACTCCAGAATTACGTCCTGCTGCTCTGAGACCAGGTATGGGTGAGACTTGACGATTTTTTCGAAGGCAAGCAAAGCGACGTATTTTACTGCAGGATGATGAGAGATGGGCATTAGTAATTATTGTGAGCCTTAGCTTACAGTTTGCATCTCCTTCTATCACCATCATCCCTCGCAATTTGCCTACGCAAAGCTTTGCCACTTCCTCGCCTTCTGCGGTGCCTTCGACAGCCTCTAATATACCACCTTGAATAATACCACTGATACATTCATATAATAATGACATGGCAGATGTCTCTCGAATGATTCTTGTCAATGGTGGGAGCAGTTTCTTGATCAATCGAGGTTCAAGAGGGGTCAAAGTCGCAAACTATACATGATCAGAAACCAGAGTCATCAGCTCGAAGGCGTGCACCTACAAGTTTGATAAGCTTTATGGCCATCCAGTTATTGTTCCCTTCGACCAAGAGATCGAATAGCCTGGGTGCCAGCGGTAGAAAGTCCTGTGGTCGCCTCCATCCCAATTCACAAACAACGTTGACGATGGCGGCTGTTACAGTGGCGTCCTCATTGTCATCCAACAAGCGCTCCTTAATCTTCGGCCACGCAGGCCGTAATGTCTCTGGATATACGAGGGCAAGCCTGTATAGCGTAACCACCGTCTTCTTTCTCACCATGGCGTGCGAATGGGTCAACCTTGGTATAAGATCTGAGAGGACCGAGTTTGCCATGCTCGGGTTAATAACGTGTGGAATAGCTCCAAGTGGAAGAGCAATGTACTGCGGGCTTGAACTCATGATATCTTTCTTGAGCTGATTTTCCGCAAGCACGAGGACCTCGGTATCCCTTCGAAAGCTTTGTACAGCAGCTAGGTATCCCGTACGTTTTTGTTTGAACTTCGAACTTGACATGACTTCAAGGACGTTGAAGCTCGCCCAAGACATGTCATGACCGAACATTTCGAGATAGGTGAGCTTCATGAGGGCAGTCGCTTTAAGGTCCATGTCGTTGGACCGTATCTCCTTGCGACACTCTTTAATGCTCTCGGTGATGTACTCCTTCTCGCTTCCTTTGTGGTTCCGCAAGCCTCGAATGAGGTCGTAGAGGGATTTTTCGAACCTGCCTCGAGTTTAGCTGCCTTGAGAACTAGATGTTCATAGGGTTGGAGACGTACATGTTAGCCGCTTCTCAGGTCGTCCCCAGTAGTCGTTTGTCTAGGTACTTGAGCGCACGAGGAGGGGTAGATTGGCGGAAGCGTGCAGATAGGGAGCCAGTAGGCATGATCATTGAGTTTATACCGTCATGGAGTATGGGAAAGGAGGGCTAGCTTCGAGCCTGAGAATTACAGGTGGTCTGAAAATGCGAATGAAGG
Organism: Pyrenochaeta sp. MPI-SDFR-AT-0127; assembly: GCA_020747015.1. Lineage (NCBI taxonomy): Eukaryota > Fungi > Ascomycota > Dothideomycetes > Pleosporales > Cucurbitariaceae > Pyrenochaeta > Pyrenochaeta sp. MPI-SDFR-AT-0127. The sequence goes on along the minus strand of JAGTJM010000011.1, from coordinate 742,581 downwards.
GTATTGTTCAAACTGTCGAGAGCGATTGGCGTCCACTGATTGCCCGCCGGCGCCAAATTTCGCCGACGATGCAACACGCTTGGGCCGGGAGTTCAACGACGACCATTCACGACACACAATACAAGACGCGATTCAAGTCTGTATGACTGCTATTACTCCAAAGGAACGCCGGAAAACATGACACAAGCAAGCCTTCTCTCACCACCCTCCCAGATACCGCCACAGACTGCCCTTGCGCTCTCCCAAAAGGCACCTCTTATACTATCTACCTCTCCCACATCCTCATTACCATGGCCGCTGTCCCTCCTCTTTTCCAGCGAAACTCCTGAGTCATGGACTATCCATGAAAACCTCTTCCTCTCCGCACTGCGCACCGGCGATGAGACCTCTGCGCGTGCCCTCCTCACTCGTCTCGAAGCCCGATTCGGCGAACACAACGAGCGCATCATTACTCTGCGCGGGATCTATAATGAAGCAACGGCCCAGTCCAATGCCGATTTAGAGAAAGTGTTTGATGGCTATGAGAAGATACTAAGGGAAGATCCGACTAACATGAGTATACGCAAGAGGAGGGTTGCCGTCTTGAAGGCGCTGGGGCGAACCCAGGATGCCATTACCGCTGTCACGGTGCTGTTGCAAAATAGTCCCACCGATGCTGAGGCTTGGGCGGAGGCGAGCGAGCTGTATGCATCTCAAGCTGCCTGGGGACAGGCAATCTATTGTGCAGAAGAGGTGTTGCTCATCACTCCGAATGCTATGAGTGTAAGTGCACTTTGAATAGCCTATCTGACACAGGGAACCATGGCTGACTACTGTGGTAGGCACATGCGCATATTGCGACCTTACACTATCTCTCCACCGCATCCAATAACCCACCAAGTGTGTCTGCTCTTGCAGTATCGCTGAAGCATTTTTGTCGCTCAGTCGAACTGAACGATTCCTATTTGCGCGGTTACTACGGTCTGAAGCTTGTCACCTCGAAACTGATTTCCATTCTATCCGAATCATCGTCCGTAGCCGGCAAGCGGAACACCCAACAGGATGATGACGAAGTAACCATTCCTAGCATTTCAACAATTCAGAAGCTAGAAGAGACCGCAACAAGCAAACTGGCAGAAATAGTAAGACAATTCGGGAGCAAGAAAAGGGGCTGGACGGGCTATGATAAGGCCGAGGTCATTGCTGCACGCGAATTGTTAGACCGAAATGGCAAGGCTCAAGGATAATGGACAATCGCACGCGGACAATGACGATGTAAAATGGCGTTCGGCGTCACGGTTTAGAGGTGGCAAGATCTGAGTTAGTTGATAGATGTAATCACTAAATACCGCTTGATTTCTCGACTCCCTGGAGAAGACATTTCTCTGCTGATTCTTCTGCCTTTCCAAGCGGGTTCACGCCTAACATCGGCGTGGTATCACATTTGACAAAGACGCAAAACAAGTGCGCAAAGGGAAGGCAGAGTCCTGTAGAAGTTGATAGTATTATAATTACAAGAAAATCTATCGTATCCACCGTATTGTAGTCCCACTCTTGCCACCCTTTCCTATACCCATCAACACCTTCCAACTCCAAGCTCACTTTAATCTTTCACCAACATGACTAAATCAACCTGGCTTCTTATGCAAATATTCTCTGAAGCATCCTCCCCGCTAATACCATAGATTACTAGATCAATAGATGAGCAAGATCAGAGGGTAGTCGCCATATTTTCCCAAAACAAAAAGACAAAGGTCAGAAACTCCGCTTGTAAATGCAGCACTATCCAAATCGCTCGATATAGATCATCTCGCCCATAGTATTGCGTCTCCAACATGCGTGTGCTAAAAAAACGAAACACATATGCGTATACGCTCTAGATGTTGAGGCCCCGTGTGAGTTCCTCAAGTCCACTATCATTGTTCTCCTTACCCTTGGCAAATTTGCTCTTTCGTGCAGCCATTTTACCCCAATCCTCTTCATCCTCTGTCACATTAAGCTGTGGGCTACCCTTCTTCAAAATGCCTTTTATTACGCCGGGCTTCGCCTGGTTCGCGCCGCCTGAGGCCTGGAGGGTCATTGAGGTCCCATTTGACATAGAGTCGGAATGATTGACAACTGGTCGGTACCTCGCAGAAAGGCCAATGTTGGATCTTTCCGAAGGTGCAATGGAAGGCGTGTAGCCAGGCCCAGGGCCAAGAAAAGTCGACATTGGACGTTGTTGCTGCTGCTGCTGCTGTTGCTGTTGTTGATTGCCATTGATAGACATAAAGGACATGGGCCGATTCTGCTGATTTGGCATTCCATTTGGCATCCCCGGTACGCTCAGAAAGCTCCCGTTCCCCATCATACTACCTTGAAAGCTATTGCCTGGTAAAATCATTGACATCCGCGGGTCTTGCTGTTGTGGCTGCTGTTGCATAGCTTGCATCTGCTGGAGTTGCATTTGCTGCATAGCAATCATCTGTTGCATCTGCTGGAACTGCTGCATTTGCATATACTGTTCCTGTTGTCCCATTGGGTATCCCATTTGGTTCATACCCATGCCCATCATCGGCATTTGCCCACCCATCATGGGGTTCATGGGATTCATGCCGTTCATAGGCATCTGCGACATGCGCATTGGATTCTGAGGTTGACCAGCGGCGTTCATATGCTGTCCGAGCATCCCGGTAAATGGTCCACCCTGAGGCTTTTTGTTCGATGCACCGCCCATGTACTTCTGCTTCGTCATATCCCGCATCTGAATCTGGTCCACAAGGGAAGGCTGTGACATTCCAGCTTCTTGATACATCATTGGTGAAGGCATACCCATACCCATGCCACCACCGGCGACAGAGTCGCCGGCAATGGACGCAGGACCACGACCGAAACTATTGAAGCCCATTGACTCTCGGTTTGATGGTCGGACCAGCCCACCTCCAATGTAGGGATCAGCTGGCAGGTTCCTGGCAAAGGCTGGCAGGTGTGCCTGTGATGCGCGGTTGCTCATAGCACCAGCAGAAGCAGGGCGCTCTGGGAAATACGAGGGCATTGCGTTAGCTGGCTGGCTTGGTAGTCGACTGCGCGCTTGGCTGGGAAACCCATGCTGCGCAAGAATGCCGAGCGGTATGTCTTCGTCTTCCCATTCATCTGCCTTCATTGATGTCTCCGAAGGAAAGCCCATACTGAAGCTCTCCACAACACTCGCAGGTCGGGCCGGGTTCGCAGGAGCCGTAGTGGAACGACGCATGGCTTCTCGTGCAAAATGCATCTGTTGGTTCTTACGCCTTAAGATCTCTTCTTCTTCACGTTTCTTGATAGCCTCCTCCTCGTCTTCGTAATCCTCTTCATCGGAACTTTCATCTGCAGGTGGATGCGACAGCTGGCGTTTCTGATATTCGCGGAATTCAGCCTGTGTCATGACACGCCCATTAGATGTACCAGCACCCGCAGGTGTAGCCTTGTGCTCCGTTATGGTGGGAACTGTGGGCCTCCGCACAGGTGTGATCTCAGGCTTTGACGCAGCTTTCACCGGCGTAAATAGATCCTCGTCATTGGTCATGGCAAAGGCAGAGGTAGCGGGTGCCAATGGAGCTTTCGGCGTCGTGGCACTCGTTTTATTCGAGGTCGATCGAGAGGAGGGTGTACTCTCATACGAGTTTGCGGATGACGATGACATTGAGATTGGTAGGGGCTCAGGTGAGCTTTCGCGGAAAGACTGCCGCTCCGTAAATGACTTGCGAAGGTGATTTGCATCGACGTCTGGAAAGGTGGCGGACGATGGTTGGGTGGGACTTTCCGAAGCGACTGGAGCATAGGAGGAGTATTTGTGGGGTGGTGGAGGCGGAGGGGGTGAGTCGTTGTCAGAGCGTAGAGAAGACATTAGGTCGTCGGCTGAACCACGGCTGTCCCAGCTCTTTAAAGGTGGCTCAACATCAAGCGTGGGGCGGATCTTGATGGGCTCTGCCTGGAATGTGCGCTTCTCCGAAAGTAGCGAACGGCCCGTACCTTCTCTTGGTAGCTCGGGAGACTCCTTGCGGTTCAAACCACTAAACATGTCGTCAAAGGATGCGTCTCCAAAATTTAAGTCTGCGTCCAGCTTTGGAGGGATGGCAGTGCTGGCGTAGCTCGAAGCAGTCAAGGCCCGATTCCGACTAGTCGACTCCAACGGCATCGAGTCTTGGTAGGATGCCCCTGAGTTTGACTTGGGCAGCGTGGGCAATTGTTTACGGAAGCCACTCAACGAGTAGGAATGGGGGGAGCTATTGTGCTGTGGGGCTTGGGGACGGGAGACACCGGCGAAGAGGTTGTCGTCAGAGCTGGTATCGGTCGAGGATGGGAGCGTCGATGTCGAACCATGCTGTCCATTGGCATAAGGTCGCGACGAAGAAAAATGCGTCCCACTGCTAGACTTGCTGTCGCTAATTAAAGGGTCAGTTCGGCCGGCGCTATTGCTAGCAGGAGGAAGCTTACCGCTTTGAGGATCCTGGAGAATCATCTTCGAATGACTGATGGCGACCCTTGTTCCCAGCACCGCCGAAGCTGCTGAAGCGAGGGAACTTGGACGACGACTTTTCCTTCTCCTGCACCTTTCTGCGCTCATTTGCCTTTTCCACCTCGGTCCTGCTCAGCAGGCGGAAGCCGCCCGAGTCGGCGCTGGCGGCCACCGACGTGTCAGGGCTGGTTGCGACATCGACTTCGTCGAAGGCATTGCCCTGGGACTTGCGGCGGGCAGTGAAGATGCCTAGGCCAGGCTTGCCCATTGTGCAGCTGTGGTTGTCTGTACAGAGGCAGAAGGGGCGCTCGCTGCCTGATCGGCCTGTGTTGCGGTGGGGGGTGGAATCATGCACGCTGGGGTTGTGAGGCGTGCAACGAGTAAATCCAAGGGGAAACGAGGACTTGGAGCGCGTTGGCCGGCTGCGCAGGGCGGCGAGGACGACACGGGGTGGGAGCAAGAAACGAAAGTGGCTCGCTCTTGTCTGTGGAGATGCAGTTAGCTAGGGCGCAATTGGCCATGTAGCGTTGTGGTGTGGCATTCGATCGTGGATGAGGTGAGCAGGCGTGGAGAGCGGTGCAGAGGCTGAAGACAGACGCCGTGTTTCAGTGCGCAGCGGCTGTCGATTCGGCCGATTGCGCGCTAGACAGCCTGCGACCCAACAAGACAGGCAGATGGCAGCAGCTTTGCGGTGGCGACGAGGTTGGCTGGCCACTTGTCCAGCGCCATGTCTTGCACGCCTGCTGCTGCTGTGTGTGCGCGCGATGCGGGAGCGTGTAATCCTTCCGAGGCTGTGCGAGTCCAGGGTATACAACGTACCAGAGACGAGGGGGGAAGGGGACAGGGCGGTGTTTGGCTAAGGACGGGTTCAATGAGCGACAATGTCTGCGCGAGACTTTTATTTTTTTTAATTATTATTATTATGAAGGGCGATGACGACGTAGTGTCGAGGAGGCAAAGGGGGGAGGGGGGCCGTCTCCAAAGTGGCAGTATGCTTTTTGATAGTTAGTAAGGAGAGCGCCGCCGCAATGATCTACCGATTTTATTGCAATGCGCTGCAGGGGGGATAGCGCAACTCGAAGCGGCCCAAGGTACTTTGTTTGGCGGCGTGAAATTGATGGACACATTTAGGGACACACACACACACACACACACAAACACATACACACCACACAGCCAAAGAGAGAGGGAGAGACAGCCACGTCTTTCTGCCCGTGCCTGGGCCGTGTTGCGTGTCCGGACTCAGCCCGCAGCGGCGTGTGGTTGAAGGATGCTGAAAGTAGGCTTGTTAGCTGCAAAGGCCATCCATGTCCGCAGCCCCCTCTCGGCGCCTCTATACTTAGACGACCCAGCCATTATCAGCCCAGGTACCGTACACGGACAGCTGGTGTGCTCTGCTTGTAGACAAAGGCCCATCAGCTGCTCCACGCACGCGGCGAGCTTTGTGGGCCACCACTCGGCACCATCAACCCATGCCCATCAACCCATCAACCCATCAATCCATCAACTCGTCCTTCGGCACCGCATCAGCGGCGGGTGTGAACATGTTGAGCTCCAACCGCAGGCCCACAATTCCCTTGGCGGCTCTACTCTCGGCTCTGCTAGGCCCATCGGTCGACGCATCGTCATGGCTTGAGTGGCTGCGAATCAAGCAACCCGCCTCCTCGACACCGTCCCTCCAGCGTGCAAACCCCGACATGGTCCTGGGCACGAGCAAGAAACCTGTCTTGCTGCAAACCTGCATATGCACTTTCCGTAGCGCAACCTCGGCCAGGACCATGGCCTCTTGCTGCTCTCGCTGCTCTTACTCCATGCTAACCAACCACCCTTGTTGCGGGCCCCGTCTGTTTGACAGGAAAATAGAGTAGAACAAAGTAAAACAACATGGCAACCCTGAACCGCACAAACTACCAGATATCGATTCCAAGCAAAGCTGACCATGGCTTTTGCCAATGCCGCAGCTACGAGAAGCACAGATGGTACCATGGGACAGACGCGGTCGCTACTTCTCCATGCGGCTACACTGCTGCCAAAAAGCCAAGCGCAGCCTCGTCTGAATTGGCAGACACAGAACTGCTGGGTCCCTGTCAACGCACTGGCTAGTAAGATCCATCCTCTTCCCACCCCTACTCCCGGCACATCCGCCAGCGCAGCCATTCCCTACGTGTGCACCGCGTTGTGCTCTCGACTTGCGCCAAGTAGACAACATGTTGGCCAATTAAGCTTGGTTGCATTTCTTGTCCATGTCCGTGCCCGCAGGTGAGATCGGCTCGGCTGTCCAGCCTTCCCAAACGCTCGTTGGCTGCACTCAAATCGTAGCCGGAGGCACCACAGCACCATGGCTGCGGGACAACACACAGTCGCCATTAGCACTCCCGCCCCTTCCTTTCCACCCTCTCATTCGCTTTGCTCCATCATGGCTCCCAACGTCTTTCTCGTTCCCCGCCGCGAACGCGTAATCGCCTTGTCCGAACTCGACTCGGCCCAGCTCGTCCTAACTCTACCGTGTCTCCACGCATACACATACTCGCATCGTGGGGTTCCGATGGATCTGTACACCACTCAGTGTTCTGGCCCAGCTGTATTCACGCTATGAAGCCGTGCAAATGACACTTCAGGCAACCTTTGGCTGATTCTTCTTGCTCATCTTCGTCCTTCTTTTCATTCAATTGTTCAAATGCAGTCGAATTTCCTATAGTACAGTGCAAATGCAGTGGCCAAAATGAAGCCCCTTCAATGCTGCGCTCGCTATGCAATCAAATTATTTTTACCTTTAAACGCCCTTGTGCCAAGATGCTCGCCAATCATCAGTACATGTGCTTTGCGAAAACACAAGAGTAAACTCATCGTCCTGCCCATTGTGATCTTCCACTTCTTCTCAATCAACCTTTTTTCAGTCATCCCCCTCCAAAATGCCCTTGAGGATGCTGCTGCCGGGACCAACAAGAGCAGCCACAAGCTCGTTAGCACCAACAGCGCCTGCAACACGACGGTCTTCAATAACAACCCCAGAGAAGCCATTGCCTCTGCCTCTCCTGCTCGGTGTGCCAGCAGCGACCACTAACGATCCCGCTCTACCTTCCACCGCCGAGACCAGTGATAGTGTCTCTAAGCTTCCCACAATATCACGGAATTCCGTACTTGTGAGAGGATGTAGCATGTTCTCGCGCTTACAAAGTGCCGTGTAGGCTTCAAAGAGCTCCTTGATGGTGGGCGCGGTGTTGTGAGCCTTTGATGGAGTTGCAAGCATATTGTCTGCCGCTGAAGCGCGTTTTGTCCTCTTCTCCATAGCTGATAAGGAACAGAGGACGGCTTTCTGTTGAAGATTGAGGTTTTGGAGGCGCTGAATGGTTCCGTTACTGAAAACTGCAGCGGTGATCTTGGCCATATGTGCAATCGTTGCGCGAGGTGCAGTCTCGACTGTTAGTGAAGCCAAGGAGGCAGCAAGTGCATTGTGAGCGGTTGCCTTGCATGGTGATCGAACGACTGGTGATGAGAGGTTGGCATTTTCTACTAGAGGCGTCTTTGACGGAGAGGGAGTTGGGGATGGTGTGATTTCAGCTGCCTGCTTGGCGTGCTGGTCGCGCGTGTCTGCTTCAATAAGATCGATAGCCCGCCGACAGATGTCGAATGCTTTCCGCAGATCGCCAGACTGCGCTGCAACCTTCTTCGAAAGGAACATGATGGCGGTCGGGTGGATAAAGGGAAGCTGATTCGAGCCAGCTGGGAGAAGTGCCTTGAGCTTCGATGTAATGACGGACGAGATTTGTGGTGCGGTATAAGGGAGGAAAGGTAATAGGTGAGGCTTCAGACCGCGAGCCTTGAGTCGAGGAAGAAACCGATCCGTGAAGTCTAGAGCATTTGCAATGCCAACAAGAATTAGGCCTGAAGACTTCTGCAGCGACCATTCAAAGATGTTGTACAGAAGATCGATGTCCAGCTCGAGTAGATGGTCCACTTCGTCCAGCGTAACAACATAGTGCATCTTGCGCTGCATGAAGAGTGCATGGAGCGCCTCCATCTCCTCGCCCTCAACAATTTCAGTAATATCCACAAACTGTTCCAAGAGTGTCCTGTACAGATCGAGTGCGTTTTTGACGCTCATACAATTGATATAGCCTGTCTTGACGGTCGACTCTGAAGCAACTGCGTAGCAAACTTGGTTGACGAATGCGCTCTTGCCGGTGCCTGGTGGGCCGGAGACGTATATGCATCCTGGTTTCTTGGTCTTCACCCGCGTTGAGATGAAATTCTGGAGTTCTTGCTTCTCCACCTCTCGCCCAAACAGTGCTGTAGGTGCTAAACCTCTCGCGAAAGCTTGACGTGCTTCATTGTAGACGGTCGGTGCGGTATGTCGAGGAGTGCCGGCGGTGTGTGGTGTGCGAGGCGTCAACGGTCGCCCTGCAAGGATGAGTCTGTGTCGTGGCGTGACCGCGACTTTGCTGGCAAGTGCGTCTCGGTGTCTGGGTGTTGAAGGTGTGGGGACAAACTTCTCGGCCAACTCGAAAAGCGCCTTCTTCGGAGAATTCTCTTTGGTTGTCGACAAAGGAATTCGCGTACGGGGTGTGCCGTGCTTAGCTGGAGTCGTTGTTGCCTTTCTCCCGCGCCTTGCGGACGGCTTCTCTTCTGCCTCGTCCACCTCCATTGCGTCGCCATTGCGTAAATTTTGCTTATTCGGGGTGACGAAAGGGTTCTCATTATCTGCCTCGTCGAGAATCACAAATTGTGCTCTTCGCTTTGCGCGCGTTGCGACGTTCGTCGTTGAATCTGCTAGCCGTGTTAGACACGCGTTGTCTGAGAAACGACAAGCAGAGCGCCAGTTGCACTCACCTGAAGTATCTACGTTTGCAGAGCTGCGTGTTCTCTTTCCAAGAACAGAAGGAGCCATCGTGGACAAGGTGTGAAAGGGTAGGATCTGTTCTCTACCGGGGTGGAAGGTACAATGGTGTGGGGTGGAAGATGCAGGATGGAATTGGGTCATGGACGGAAAGTGAACTGCAAGCGCGAACGCGACACGCGACTTAAAGTGGTCTTGGCACGACGCGCCTTCCAGCCTCACCTAAACCAACTTTGTCTTGTCCTTGCAAGCACCCTTTTACCTAGGCGTGACAATTTAGCCATCCAAGAGCTTTAAACGATGTCACATTTTCAACCCATTTTACGCTCCGAAATCGGTACTTTCGATTTGATCTCCCATCAATGCAACACATCTACGCCATGTTTCCACCGTATGATTAACTCTCTGTTAAATTTGACGATTACAATCAGTTGTCATCACCTTTGTGAAGAAGTACTGCGTGCAAGTTGCGAGGCCTTATCAATGCTGTCTTCTTCAAAGTGCCTGCACAGCGACAGCGACTACTGATCATGGCGCCACTTAGTGGTCAGTCCAACGATCAGCCTCACACATAGCCTAACAATCAAACAATTACCCTTCGCCATGTACCTCCTCCGGCATGGATATCACTCCACCCGACTTCAGCAACGGGGTGAGGATAGCACAAACCGTGCATGCTTTCATATGTTTGCTTGGTGCACAATTCAAGCCTCACCGGCGCTCACGAACAATACCTCTACGCGTCGAAAGCCCACCTAATCTGGACCGATTTGCATCTCAACGACTAGGCGATCCATCACAGTGACCTTTACACTGTCACGGTGTTTGCCTGTCCCGTTTGACCGCGTTTTGTGCCATCACACAATCTAATCACGGTTGTGAAATCGAAAGCTCTCATATCAAGCCATACAACATGGACCAGGTTCGTACTGAGTATATGAATACTCAATTATCCCACTTTTGCTTTACTCCTGTTCCAAATCGACGGCCTGCGACCTGCCTACCTTATGCTCATCAACATTTTAGTGATCACCTCGACTTCCTTGCACTGACTACATGATGAATGAATGGACACTTGCACATTGTCCCTGGCCGTATGCGCCTACCTCAGGCACTCCTTTTGGAATTCCACACGAACATATCTATCACCACCCATTTTCATATACGATGCGAGCACCTAGGTGGGCATTCAATGAGGCCCCATGCTGCGAATTCTGTGGTACATTGCGCAACATTGTATGACACGTCGTCTCGCTTTTTCGTTTCTCTAATGGAGACTAGCCGAATTTGCATGAAGGGCTCGCCAATCTCAGCGTCGTCATACCACAACAGATTGACGATGTTTTTCGGGCCCTCACCGGCATACACCACCACTACAAGCATGGCCTCGATCGTGACGGATCTGACTCGTATATGTTGTATCGAGACATAGAAGATCTGTCAACATGCCTTCGAGGTATGTATCATGTGCATCCTTGGGTGCCACAGTTGGCCACACTATCAGGCCAGCTGAAGTACTTGGGAAGAGACATTCAAAGTGGGCCACGACGTCTTCGATACCATACGGTGCCAAAGCAAGGGTACAACCGTCGGAATCTTCTGTGGGAGTGGTAAAGAATATGCCTCATGTGGTCACCGTGGCTGTCGTACATGTATGTATCAATGCAGGTTAATCGTTGCAAGAGAGAGAAAGTAGTTAGAAGAATGGGCGGCGCTTGATCGGCTTGTTTCAACGAGATTCTATTCTAATATATCGTGCTAAAGTGCACACTGTTCTGTGATGATGTTTTGTACAATTGTATACAAACTCTGTGCATTTCTATTTCCTCAATGCACTCCCGTCAAGCTCTGCCAAACTCGCTTGGGCCATGTCCGGATTCAACTCCAGCAAGACTCTCACTCTTTGCTCAAAGGCCTTGATCATGAAATCTGCAACCCTGGGCGCCGCACCGCCGCTTAAGGCCGCGTACAGAGGGTTTGAGAACGCAAATTCGACTGATAATACAACGCTCGTGCTATTTTTCCCTAGCTCTTCTATTGTCCATTTACTTCTCAGATGCGTAAGCAGGCCATTGCTTCCTCCTTCCCTCTTTCTTGATTCATGAATCTGTCCCTCGAGGTGATGTACTATCTCTTCGTTGCTCAGACTGGTTTTGGTGTCTCCGCCAACACTCTCGACTATCTTCCCGGGCACACAGTATACTCGCGATGCGAAGGACTCAGTGATGTTGCCAAAGCCGCTGGTCAAAATACCTTCAGAAGGCCAACTCCGGCCATACTTCTTATCGGGCGCAGACCATTTCGTTATGTCACTTCGTTGGCAGTATGGGAGGAAGGTAGAGTATGACGGGACATCGGCTATTATGGAGTATATGGGTGCATTTGGATAAGGCAGCGTGCGCCGGGCTTTGAGAATTTGTGGTGGAGTCTGATGAGAGGACGAGGTTGCGAAGGGATTGGGGAGGAAGGTTCGCCGCAGTATGTACGGTTGTAGTCGTTGTCTGGATGATTGGGCGAGGGATCGTAGGGCTTTAGGCGCCGCTGATGTGAAAATGTCCATGGTGCCACCTCGATAGCATAGTGACGCTTATAGAAAGTGCAATTGGCAAGCTAACAAGGCCCTCCAGATCAGATCTCGCGCTAAGCTTTGCGGCTACATGAAATCATGCCAGGGACTGCGGCTGAGCCATACCATTTCGGCATTAGCTCATTTGATTATCGATAGAGAAATTTCCCCTCCACATGTTTAGCCCCTCCACTGTTCACTGCGCAGGCTCCTTCGACCACCCCAAGATATACCAGATGACTATGGGCTCAGAGGATTGCGCCTCGAAGTATGCAGGAAGTAGCGAGGAAGCAAGATATCAGACAGACAACAGCGTTTCGAAGAAGCAGCAACCCAAACAACAGCTTTCGAAAGCAATGGAGCACATGCGATTCGCAGTCACTGTCGATCCAATACCACACGCTTCAACGCCGCCCCGACCTGCCGAGGCCTTGAACCCCACACAAGGGTACTCATCCTCCACCGCCGAATCAGCGGAGAACGATGCGTACGGTGTTCCCGCCTCCTTCGCGCCTGTCCGCAATCCAGCAGCACGCTCACATGACCCTACCAACAACCAGAAGCGCAGCGACCCCTTTGCATTTGGATCAAGGCTCTTGGAGGAAGGCGACAACATTTTCGAGTTTAATGCTTGGGATCATGTCACTGTGGACTCTACCTACCAAGCCTTCTCAGAAGAGCAATACGAAAAGCAACGGCAGGATCCAGTGTCCGAGTTTGACAGGAAGCGATATAATGATCAGCCCGAAAAGTGGTGGAATCAGTTCTACAAACACAACAAGACCAATTTCTTCAAAAACAGGAAATGGCTGGCTCAGGAATTCCCCATTTTAGAAGAGCTGGGGAAAGAGGACGCACCCGAGGCTGTCCTGCTAGAGGTTGGTGCTGGGGCTGGGAATAGCGCATTCCCAATCCTTCAACGGAGTAGCAACAAGAGACTGAAGATACATGCATGCGATTTCTCCAAGAAAGCTGTCGAGCTAATACGGAACCACGAACTCTACGACACCGAATTTATCCAAGCCGATGTGTGGGACGTTGCGGCCTCACCAGACTCAGACAACGGCGGTTTGCCGCCCGGCCTCCAGGAAGGAAGTGTCGATGTTGTGCTCATGATATTCATCTTCTCAGCGTTGAGCCCAAAGCAGTGGGACCAGGCTGTGAGAAATGTGTGGAGGGTGCTGAAACCAGGTGGTCAAGTACTATTCAGAGACTACGGACGGGGCGACTTGGCACAGGTACGATTCAAGAAGGGGAGGTATATGGAAGAGAACTTTTATGTGCGCGGAGACGGCACACGAGTATATTTCTTTGAACAGGAAGAGCTGGAAGAGATCTGGGGAGGGAAGAAGAGAGACACCGACATGGGAAACATTGCTGATACAACAAGAAAGGATACAGAAGGCCTTTTAGAAAAAATCTCAGATCTAGATCTCCATCACCCGGCGTTGCAAGCAACACAGAAGTCAAACGACGATGTTGAAAACCCTGATACTCCTCGACCAGCTTTCGAAGTCGCACATATTGGTGTTGATAGACGAATGTTGGTAAATCGACAAAGGAGGTTGAAGATGTATCGGTGTTGGATGCAGGCTGTGTTTCGTAAGGCTGGACAGGATAGCGAAATTCCTACGAGTACATTACGCCAGGAAAAGCAAGAAGACATGGCAAACGAGGGTGACGAGGAGGTGGTGTAAGCCAATCATAGGTGTAAGTGGCACAGACGTGGCATTAGAATACAACCACTGCTAATGCCAATGAGCGTTGTTGAGTATTCACATTCCCTCTTGAGTACTCTGGGTTATAGGCGCTGCACAAATGTTTCGAATAGAGAACAGCACACGGACAACAGAACATGTATCGCCATCAAAATCCATTCCCACATAGCAGAAAGAATATGTAGGTGTATGAGAACACAACGCCAATGAACCGTCCAACAAGGGTGCCTCATACTGTGCCCAAAAGAGTGCCAATCCGAAGCCGTCCACTTGCCCCAAGGTACGTCATACATCGCAAACTCTCCAAACACCCAAACCTTACATAACCTGGCCCTCAAAGTATGGCCTGAACCTGCTCTCTCCTTGCAACCCACAGTCAAGTACACACTCATAACAACTCATCAACAACTGCGGGAACTTGGTTGTCCAATACCTCAAATAACCACTGGGGAGACTGCCCACTTTAGCCTTGACCGCCTCATCCATATCCTCATAATGATTCTTCTTATTTCGCAATGCTCGTAAGAGATCAAGCATCCTGTCGCCAGTGTATTTGCGCTGCTTACCCAGCGAGTTGATGAACGAATGGTCAAGCTTGGCGAGAAAGTTGCGTTTGTGGTCCAAAACATCGTAGGAATAGTCTTCGAGACGAGCCAGGTAGTCCGAGGGAGGGTCGCGGGGTTCACGCTCCCAATGGTCCGAACAATCACATAGGAAATTGAGTCTCTTTTCATCGGACCAAAAGAAAGGATGATTCATGACCTGTACGGCCGTCGGCCGATCTTCCGGTCTTGTTTTGAGCATCCATTGGATGAGGTGGTATGGCTCCTCCGAGTCGTCGCCGAGACGGAGCTGCTTGAGATTGGCTTTCTCCTTCTTGATGTTGTATTCGCGAATCTGCATCCAACCTTCATCATCATCAAAAGGGTGGCAACCGTTGGTTAAGACATAGAAAAAGACGCAACCAAGCGAGAAGATGTCTACGGCACGCTTGACACCCTGCGCCACGGGGTCGGTGGAGCTTGCAGAGTCGCGAGAGATGCCTGTCGAACTGCCGTTGGTGATTTCCTTGGGCTGGGTGATAAGCTCGGGAGCTTTCCAGCCGACAGTTCCTGCATTTCCAGTGGTGCCAATCAAGGTGCTGACATTATCGGGAAGCGTTTTACACAAACCAAAATCGGATATAACAAGGCGAGTGCCGGTCTTGTTCTTTTGAGGATGAGCAATCAGAATATTCTGTGGTTTGATGTCGCGATGAATAATACGAAGGCTGTGTAGATGATTGAGTCCGTTCGCCAATTGATACAGAGCGTGTCGCGCATTTGCGTTGATGTCGTTGACCAGACGCTGTTGAGAGTCTGTGAGCTCCTCTCCAGGTCTGCCATCCTTGTAAAGGTCGAACAGGCTAGCTTGACAAAGCTCGACTGCGATGTACAAAAAGTTCTCATCCTTTTCATCATCGAAGTAACGAATGACGTTGGGATGGAGGTCACTTTCTTGGAGCAACTTGACCTCTTGCTCTGCTAATCCAAAGTACTGGGGCAACATTCGCTTGACGGCAACCTCACGTTCCTGAAAGGGCTGTCAGAGCAATTAAAGGTCAATCAGCAAGAGTACTTACGTTCCACTTCCCTTCGAAAACGAAGGTACCACCACTTCCATTACCTAGGAGGCGATCTTGGTCAATGGTCAGTTTGCCAATGCGTTTGATGTTAGACACATCTTGTATATCGTCGCCATTCATAGTAACCTCATCTGGATGCAGACGCGGCCCAACCTCGAGCTGTTTCGCAGCGTCTACTATACGACCAACCTCATCGTCGTCCTTGGCCTGATTTCTGTTCAGCTTTCGCCCCCCACGCTTGCCTCTGTGCGTCTTCTTCTTTTTGGGTGTACCTGGTCCTGCCGCCGGATCTTGCGTACCATCTTCGACTGCGTTTGCCACTGGTTGGGCCTCTCCGTTCACAACAGTTGCTGCGGTTTCCGCCTCATCCTCGGTTGGAGAGGCCTGATCAGCCGTTGTCGTCCTGGAGAGAGGAGAAAGGTCGCCTTCATCGTCTTCCGGGATGTTGAATGTAACCTTCTTCTCTTTTGCGTCTTGGGGAGTAGATGCGTTGATCGTAGACTCTTCTACAGTCTCCTCGACCAGCTGATCCGGAACGCCAACCTCCGTAGAGGGTGGCTGCTGGGCCTGCTTCTCTTCATCAAAAGGCTCAGCGTCTGGCTGAGTGGCGGCGGGAAGTGAAGCAAAGGGCTCTTTGACCTTGCTGGGCTGCATCCACCTGGACAGGTAGCTAGACACAATTTCAGTCCCCGCCGGACGCTTGTAAGACGCCAAGCTGGCTATAATTATAAGGGTCAGGAAGGAAGCCACCCAATATCGAGGGAAAGCTCGAGATTCGATGAATGTTTGTGGTGACGGCGAGTCGAGTATGGCCTGTTTCCCCTTTTGACCTTCCATTGGGGATGTCTTTGGAGGGTTGGAGATGACTTGGCCCTCGGCATTGGAATAATAAGTGGGGGCAGAGATCGCTCGAAGGCCTGAATGATGGGCTTCTGCTTTGAAGTCCAGAATATGAACACCAACTAAACTCTTCTGGTCTGGCAGAAAGTATGGAGGCTCCCAGTCAAGTAGGTCATTGTGCATATAACACGAAGCCGGCGAGGCACCGTCAGTCACTATGGGATAGTTGACTTCTGACAGAGCATACCAAGCTCCCGTGTCGGTCGTGTTGAGCAGAACGTGATTGGCCAAATCCTCGGAGTATGCTGGTCCAACTGGCTGAGGTAGCAGCACGAGAGGAGGCTCTGCCGAATCGTCATGGGTGGGCCGGGCAACGTCAAAGACTCGTGCTACGGGGTATGGCAAGGGTTGTGTAAAAAGAGGCCGCTGGTGCCTTCTTGGTCGCTTGTGATCGAAGGCAATGGCTTCGCCATTGTGCCTACTGTAGATGTATTGCTTGTCCATGGTCTCCGCGTACTGCAATTGCAAATCCTTATCGCGACTATTTGGGTTCCATTCGGCGTATTTGATTGTGCATAAATGCTCGTGGGTGTTCCTGTTGTGTATGGTGATGGTGTATACCGTTTGGCCAATGTCGATGATGCCTCGACCATGGCGCTCACGAGCGCCAAAGAAGTTTCTCGACTCGGGGGCGCAGCTATCGTCGCTTGAGAAGGTTCTGCCCGGAGTGAAGCCCTGCTTGACGACGCCTGAGGCGGCGTCGACGAGGAGCATAAAGGTCTTCTTCTCCACGTTCCATACGACGGGCAGGTCCGGGTCGTCGCTGGAGTAGGGGGCAATGTCGGTCAATTGCTTGACGGTCATACCCAGGCTCTGGAGGAGGGGATAGCGGCCCGGGGTGAGGACATAGAGCGCGCCGTCCTCTCTGGGTTCGACGATCCAGAGGAAAGGCTGGTCTTGCAGGCTGGCGTGGCCATCGGAGACGTTGTAGATGGTCTCGAGCATGGGCTTTCCGGCCAGCTCCCATATCTCCTCTCCATTGTATCGGTCTCGTGCGTGGATGTGGCCGTCGACGGTCGCCAAGAGAACAAAGTCCTCCACCTCCCAATCGTGCAAGGAGCGCGCACTCGGGATGACGACTCCCGAGGCAGCGTTCTTGCCAGGATGGGCTCTGACAGCCGTGATGGCTGGAGCAGAAGAGGCTTTGGTTGCTACGGCGCGCTTGTCGAGGGCGGCAAGAGGTGCGTAGGAGGGACGCTTCGCTGCGCCTGCTACAGGGCCCGGCTGGACGGGCTGTTGGCCGAGAGAAGGGGGGTCGCGGTGGGCATTGTCCACCTGCGCCTCGGCGGGGTGGGTGCTGTCGCGGGCACCATGTTCCAGTGGATGCTGCTGCTGAGCGGCCACGAGGATCGAAGGGAGGAGCAGGAGGGCGAGGAAGGTGAGCGCCGGGCCAGCACCAGGCGGCCGGCGCGGACGCGGCATTGCGGGATGGAGGGTGAGCTAGACGGAGGCCTGGGGCAGGCGGGGCGGGCGAGGGAGATGAAGCATCAGCAAGAGGTGATGGGTGATGGGTGATGGGTGATGGGGGAGAGGAAGCAAGACCAGCACAAACAGCCAGCACCGGTGATTTTGACCTTTGTTTCGATATTAACGGGCGGGCGGGGGTCGCAGCTGAACGTGCGCCGTCTTGGAACCGGGGGGCGTCCTGCACTCGTCAGCCGTCCCCGTCCACTAGCCTCTATTTCGACACGCTCGACGGGTTTCCCTTATTATAGATAGCACCCCATCCACAAGGCTGGCCACCCAAGGGAGCATCCTTCTCGCGCTCTCTTTCTCTCTCTCTCTCTCTGTCTCCTCTCTCTTTCTCTCTCTTTGCCTCTCTCTCGCAGCCCTTACTGGGCCCCACATGTCTTCGCTAGCCGCTGTACCTTGCAACACCACCTTGTCCCTTCGCCCCTTGGTGTCGTGCAAGACTGGCCGCAGCGGCAATTGCAGCCAAAACTCTATACGACGGTATCCTCTTTGCACCCATAAAACTCTGTTCAACACGACTCTACCGACATAGGTGAGGGGACAAGGATGAAACACATGATGTGGGCAGTTCCCACCAACCCGGCTGAATGCAAAGACAGACCCATGTCTTGAAACGAGGGGGCCCCAAGGTGTTCGATGCCAGTGCCACTTTTGCACCCACCTGAGGCACTGCTTCAAGTCCGTCCAGGCCCGCTTCACAGCAATGTCGTGCAAACTTGGGCTTGGACATGAGCAGGCAAACATACATTCGCTTGGGAAAAGCATCAAATGTGCATCAACTCCGACGCAAGTAGCTCCACTAGCGGGCCGGACGCATCTCGTCGCATGGGCTACCATCATCTGCTACCCACGTAACCCAACCACTGCAGGGTGCTCGAGGGCTGTATGACGAAACCAAGTCGTACTTGTCTTGGCTTGCATTTGGTCATGTCCTTTTGTGGTGTACACTCTATCTACTGCTGTATTCGCTGCTGCCTCCGGCTCCATCCAAGCACCCCATACTCATACCACATTCGTCACTGACATGTTTTCACAGCCAGCCGAGCTCGCGACTTCGGCCACTGCTTGAGTACACAATGCCCACCTTCTCCAGGCTCTTCTGTCGTGCAATCTTGTGATTATAAGTCTATAGAGGCTATTGTTGGGGTTTATCCTCCTTCAGGCGCCACCATGCACAAGAGCATATTGATTGAGTCTTGACGCACTCACAACACCATCCACCAGACTCAACACCAGTCACCACTACTTTGGGCGTGGTTTCCTAATGAGTTCGTTTCCTCGGTCCTGACCTGATTATGTTGTCTACACGAAGCAATAACTGTGGATTGTTAGTCATGTTCCAGGTTCAAATGCCAGGCAGAAAACTTACCTCTGCAGCCTCAGAGGCCGATGAGACGACCGCGCGCTTCAGCTTGTAGCTCTCAATAACGCCTAGTTCCCGCATGTCCGCAATGCCGCCCCCAGGGGACAGGAGATCTAGCCCTGAGCTGGTCAGACCTGAATACACGGCTTTCCGGAGTCGTGTAACGAGATCACTCGAGTCGAAGCCCGCGTTGTCGGCTAGGATGGTCGGTAATTGCTGAAGCGCCTTGGAGAAGGACTCGACCGCAATCGCCTTCTTGCCTGCCACATTCTGGGCGGCCTCCGCGACGGCCTTGGCCATGTTCATCTCGGCACACCCACCACCCAGTGTCGTTCTTGGCTCTTTGACGGTTTGTGACAGGACAGCGAGAGCGTCGTGCAGCGACCGCTCGGCCTCATCAAGAAGCTGCTCGGTCGCGCCACGTAGGACAATCGTGCATGCTCGGCCAGCCTTGACGCCTGAGAATCTGATCAAAGTGTCCTCTCCGATGATCACCTCCTCGATAAGATCACACTGGCCGAGCTTGACGTTTTCTGGGTGATCGAATGTCGAAGTAATCTCGCCTCCTGTGACAAGGGCTAAACGCTCAACCCCATCAAAATCGGCGTGCTCGATTGAGCAAATGCCAGCGTCCGCAAACAGTTGTTCCGGCCAGTTGTAGATGAGCTGCCGGTTGACGAAGCAGTTGATACCATGCGCCTTGATGCGCTCAACCTTGGCCTTCATCTTCTCTCGCTCCGCCTTCTCCAGGTCAGCGAGCTTGCCCGTCGAGTCTACCTTGACTCTTGCACCAAAAATCTTAATCTTGTCTGTGTCCATAGCCGTGTTTGCTACGAGGATCTTGGCATTCTCTATCCGCTTAGGCTGATTCACGCCAAACTTCTTGTCCAGAATGAACCCCTCGTCCAAGTAGGAGTCTTTCAACTTTCCTCCAGCCTTCTTGATGATCTGAATATGTGTGAGATCGGTCGAGCCTCCTAGCTTGAGTACGGCATCTACCGCCAGCGTTGCAAACTGTTGTCGGTCCTGGCTGAGAACTTTGGAGCTCAGCGTGGTCTGGGCGATAGCCTCGAGGTCCTTCCTGAATGCATTCTCGTCCTTGCTGTGGTCGACCGCAATCTTCTCCAGTGCCTTTAGAGCCGCAACACTTGCTATCCTGTAACCTTCGATGATGGTCTGGGGGTGTATCTTTTGATCCACGAGCTTTTCGGCTTCGCGGAGGAGCTCAGCAGCAAGCACAGTGACAGATGTGGTTCCGTCGCCAACCTCGTCGTCTTGGACTTTCGATATATTGACCAGGACTTTGGCTGCAGCGTTGTCGAGGGCAATAGCTTTCAAGATCGTAGCACCGTCGTTTGTGACCATGATCTCGCCAGTGGAGCTGTGAAAATCGATTAGACAAAGTCGCACACACGCACAGTGGGGTAAGGCGAGCATACGCAGACTGTAATATTTTGTCCATTCCCTTGGGGCCCAGCGTACTCTTGACTAGGTCGCCGACCGCAATGGCGCCCACAAAGGCCGAAAGACGCGCATTCTCGCCCTTCTCTTCCGTGACGTCTTCCGCGAAGATCTGGGTGGGGTTGTTATAAGACTATGCAAGTGTTAGCACAGGGCTGCAGACGAACATTGGCCGAATAAATCGCATACCATCTTGCAAACCTGCCGCAACTAAAACAAGGAGGGGTATCTCAGAAGGTGTGGGGTTGCGGGCTGTGGCCTGGACGCGACACTTTTTTTCAAAGTTGCCGCGACGGCCGTGTTTGCCCTGTTTGTTTGCGCGAGGCTCTCCGGCCAAACATAGCACCGAGGCCCGTGATGTTTTGCTGCCTCATCCGCCTTGGGACAGCTTTGGTCAAGCAATTCGCGCGGACGAGCAATCTACAGCTGTCGAACGGGATTCCCGCTCTCCTCTCCGTTGAGTCGAACCAGAAGACCCCTAACGAACCCGCTCCGCGCTGCAGCTGCAACATGTCAAAGCGACACGCCCTCGAGCCACTGGAAGACGTACTCGATGCGCCCTCACCCGCGGCCAAGCGTGCAAGAGTCGAAGACGACGAGCAAATGGAGAGCCCATGGGCAAATGGGGCGACCAGCAATGGCCATCCCCGGTCTCCACAACCAGACGAAGATGGCGAAGATGACGACGAGCCCGCAATCGCCGCGCCTAGACGACAGACTGCGCCCGAAGCCGGATATACAGACCTTTACCTTGACACAATAGACCGCAAAGTCCTCGATTTCGACTTTGAGAAGCTCTGCTCCGTAACCCTCTCCAACATCAACGTCTACGCCTGTCTTGTGTGTGGGAAATACTACCAGGGGCGAGGGCCCAAGTCGCAGGCCTACTTTCACGCGCTGGAAGAAGGGCACCATGTTTACGTCAATATGGAGACAAAGAAGGTTTTTGTACTTCCAGAAGGGTACGAGGTCAAGAGCAAGTCGCTGGACGATATAAAATTCGTCGTAGATCCACGCATGAGCAAGACCGAGGTCGCGCGGCTGGACAAGGAACCCAAGGTATCATGGGATCTCTCGAATCGAGAGTATATACCAGGTTTTGTAGGTATGAACAACATCAAGGCGAACGACTACTTCAATGTCGTCATACAAGCCCTCGCGCATGTCGTGCCGTTACGGAATTATTTCATGCTCGAGGATCTTGCAAGCCGACCGCAGCTTGCGCAACGCTTCAGCACATTAGTCCGCAAGATCTGGAATCCGCGAGCCTTCAAGACCCACGTGTCGCCACACGAACTTCTCCAAGAAATCGCACTACGATCATCAAAACGCTTCACCCTGAGCGATCAATCAGACCCGGTAGACTTTCTCTCCTGGTTCCTCAATAACCTGCACCTCGCAGTCGGTGGTTCAAAGGCAAAAGCAAATTCTAGCATAATCCAAAAAGTCTTCCAAGGGACCCTTAAGATTGAATCGCAAGAAATCACTGCCCGTGCTGATGCCGGTGACCGCTTGCGCTTCGAGGATGCCGCAGTCAAAACCGACATTTCCAGATTTCTTGTCCTAACCCTTGACCTTCCTCCTGCACCTTTGTTTCAAGATGCACTTGAGAAAAACATCATCCCACAAGTCCCCTTGGTGAACATTCTGAGCAAATACAACGGCGTCACCCCGCAGGAAAAGAGTAAAAACCGTGTCCGATATCGACTCCTACACCCTTTACCCCCATACCTCCTCTTCAACATCAAGCGCTTTTCCGTAAATAAATTCGTCTCCGAGCGAAACCCTACTATTGTAACCTTCCCTGTACATAGCCTCGATATGTCGCCTTACGTCGAGCCGAACCCAAAGCAATACCCTCCAGGCGAGCCAATATGGTACGATCTTGTAGCGAACATCACGCACGAGGCAGTCAAGAAGAAGGACGACAGCGTAGAGGGAGAACAGGAGAGTAAAGTATGGAGAGTGCAGGTCAAGGACAGAAGTAGAGAGGAGTGGTATGGCATTCAGGACTTATATGTCGAGAAGGAGCGGGGAGAGACGCTGTTTACAAAGGAGGCGTATGTCATGGTTTGGGAACGACGGAAAGGGCAGCAATCTAGTTCCGACACGAATGGGAGAGGAAAGAGCAGAGCGTAGATAAAACTTACACGAAGAGTGACTGTGTAGCCTGTATTCTAGTTTGCGGCGTTTGTAAGATACCTGAGGCGCGCCAATCACGGCTTTTCAATAACCTCTCATCGCTTTTCGCTTCATTCAGATAAAGGCACATCAACATCTTCATCAAGATGATGTTCGAACCTGGCAAGGACCGACAAAAGAAGTAGATCTCCGAAGAAGTCAAAGACGACACTGGGCTAAAAGCCGACAAAGGTGCCGCATTAGAACGGGACGGAAAGCAATTCAAGGAGGTTTGCGTGCCTCAGATTTTTAAGCCAAACTGTGATCCGTATCTCTACCACATGATACCCTTCCAGTCAAACGCACCATCAATGTTCCTCCACCTCTTCTCCACAACTGCTTGGTCCCAACCCATCATCACTGCTAACAACCGACATGCCACGCTCGATACCGTACAGACCATTGAATCTGCTTTGCCCAGAACAGCCAAATCCATCAAATAAGCCCTACCCACAAGTTCCCTAAGCTTCATCGCTTGCTCCGGCACATTGTCGCTGTTCAGTTTCTGCATGTCAATGGCGTTCCCAACAGGCTGGCCGAGAGAGAAGAAGACGTCACGGTAGAAGCCACCTTCCCAGCCAGTGATCTCGTCGATCCAGTTGTTCTTCTTGTTCTGGCTTTGTGCGGCTTCGAGGGCGGCTTTTGTAGCGAGCACGATGCGATCTTGCGCCCTTACACTGTTGAGACCAATTTCGTGAGATTCATACACAAGGGGATCATCAGACGCGAGGACCATTTTCGAGGAAGAGTGGCGGGCGAGGTGCGCCTTGATTTGCTCAGGGGTGCGCTTATGTTTTGAACCACCCTCGATGATGTCGATATAGAGGTCGCGCGCTGTGTTAATGTAGCGATCGAGTGGTATGTAATCTTTTTGGTATTGATACTCCATTGGGTGTTTATCGCCGTGGCGGACGTGAATGCCGATGCTGAGTCCACCTTCTTCCTTCATATGTCCATAGAGCTCGAGGGCACGATTAGAGACGTATGTCGAGTCGTCTGTGCGGAGTTTGAAGAGAGTTTCGTAGCCTGAACGTAAGAGAGCGAAGATTTTGTGCTGACGCTGGACGCGGATCTTGGTGGCGTCCTCCCACTCGTCAGTGAAAGAATGGCCGAAGGCTGCCTTGACAGTAGCACCAGAGACTACGATATGTCGAGCAGTGTGAGGGCAAGGAACCATGTGTGTCTTTGGCGGCGGAAGACATCCAGCAGATGGCGGTGGTTGAAAGTAGGATTTGTATTTGCCGTACGGCCTGGCGGTAATTAGTATGCATGGCTTCTATGTTTAGCACTAACTCAAGACATACCATCGGGTGTCATCGAGGAAAAAGGTTCGATTCTCGGCCTTGGCCAAACCGTACGACATCCACATCCGCATCAACGTGTTGCCAAAGCCTGCATCTTCGGTCTCCATAACATATGTCAAGGTCCTGTCACAGACTTTCAATCCGGCAGTTGAAAGCCCATCTGCAATGCTCTCATCCTCTACAAATCCTTTTGGTCTTCCAATGGCCCTGCTCGGCGGTAACAGCGCCTGTTCTTCCGCCTCTTGGATGTCGATATAATATTGGTCTTGTTGGTAATAGTTGAGCATGCGCTTGGCAAAACCCGCTGTCGCCTGTGCTTCTTGGCGAAGCTCTCTCGACACTTCCATTGATTGATGGCAGATTTCACGGTACTGCGCCGGCCGCAACGGGAAATCATAATTTGCAGGTATCGAGACAGTCCACCTCATCTTTCCCTTGGTGTCCTGAACCGCAACAGCAGACGGCTCTTGCGGCAGACGGCTGCCCCCCACCATCTCCCATTCCTCTCCATCTTCTTCATAACTGACGGCTTGTTGAGAATTGGCGTATAGTTGGCGAAGGACAAGCCACAGCAAGAAAGCTGCTCCACAGCAGCCGATGAGAATACGCTTTACCAGCCTTGAATGACTTGGTTGTGGCTGTTTCTTTCCATGACGAGGGATCAGGGACGGAAGGCTCGGCGATGGCGGGGGGGAGCGTGATAGCAGTCCGCGCCGGGATGCTACCGTGGGCGACAGGAATGCGCCGGAAGTGGCGGACTGTGGGGGTGGACTTAGTTGCGAATAGGAAGCCGTTGACTGGATGGACAGATTTGGGTTCCTTCTAGCATGCATGTTCGAAAGCTTCTTGGTCGCTTGATTGAGCATGTCGAACACTCTAGTTTTCGAGATAGTGGCTTCTTGTGGTTGAAGACTGGCCAAGTCGGGCAGCTGCAGCGTACTACTAGGATGACGAAGCTGGTGCAGTAAGGGAAACGTCACCTGTCCCTGCAGAGCGACTTTAAGAATGAGGGGGGGAAAGAGGCCCTGCCGTGCGAAGAAGAGTAGAAGAATAAAATAAAGAAACGAGAAGGAAAGTGTGCAAGAGCGAGAAGCGAAGAAACAACCCGGTTCCTCTCTACGTAATCATATGAGAGATGGTGAAGGGAGGACGGCGGAGGTGGAGGAGCAAGCTCTGCAGCAGATAAGTATCCAAAGCATGAGCCGTTTCACAACGGGAAACAAACGAAGGTGATCTCCATCAAGGAGCCTGACGAACGGAGAGGATGCCCTGGTGCAGAAGGCGGAACAGATAGGTCGCCTTGCCGAGCGTCCCAAATTGAGGGATGAAGTGTCAAGCCAACGAGCCCGCGATGGATCTAGCGTGAGCAGATTGAAGACGAAGCCTTCCGGAGGGGTTTCAATTCAGGAAGGAGGGTCAAGGCGGGGGGCCCTTCATTTCTGGCTGGGCTGGGCGTGATCCCGAGGGAGCAGAGCAATGGCATCTGAGACGCTGAGACGGCTGTCGTGTCGGGACGCTGAAACACCCCATCTGTGTAGCGACCAGGAGTCCGGATTGCAACGCGCCCCCTGCCCCAATCTAGCATCGAGTAGCGCCCATCCCAGGTCCGGCGCTAGCGGGCACATGACACTGACAGCTTGCAACGGCGCGTCCTTCGATAGGCTGGCCGGCGGCTGCATGTCTGCCCATGGCTTCATGTATAGACTGGTGCTGAGATGAAGGTGCATACAGGACGACACACATGGGCTCATGGCTTCCCCTCAAAAAGTCATGTGCAGCGCGGCCCAGAGTGGCAGGCACGAATGCATACTAGTGCTAGTACTACTCTAGAAGCCAGGTGAGCTCCAATACTAAAAAACAAGAAACCTTTGCGGCTGTCCACACGGCAGACGAGAAAACGGGGTATCAAATCGAACGTCCCTCGGCAAAGCTCAAAGAAGGAAAGGAAAGAAACAACAAAAGTCCCGCAGCCCTAGTGTCGACATGAGCACATGAGATCCCGAGTGGGGACTGATAAACACCAAAGTTCGCCGTCAATGTGAGTTTCCCATTCCATTCCATTTGCCCAACGCCCGCGCCTTGTTTTTTTTTTCTAAACTCCGTGAGAATGAAGTACGGCTGCCCCGCGCCTTGCTGACGTTTCAACTTCATTACCTTGTACTTCGTATCGTCTCAGTTATGATGTCTTGTTTGTTGCTCTTTGTGTAACACTCTCCATGCCCTTACTTTTCAATGCTATCGCCCCTCGGTGACTGGCATCAAGCTACTTCTCCGCGCAGCCTTGTCAACTCTGGCCGTCAGCATCTCGTCTAGCATCCGTGTCATTTCCTCAATGTTCTTTCCCGTGTTGTTTGTGGCTGGTGGTAGGAAAGGCTTGCCGCCGATGGGTGACGTTGGGCCCTTGGCGATGACGCCTGCACTACTGCCTTCGCTGCGCTGGTAAGATGATGTTCGCCTGCTCCCAGGCGATCCATCGCTTCCCATCTCGTGCGCGTTGTCGTTCTTCTTGCGAGCTGATGTGAGCGCCGCAATCATTCGCTCCTTGTCTTCGAGCTGTGCTCGCAGGTTCAATATCTCCGTGTCCTTTTCAGCAATGGTCGCAATCAAGCCACCATCCTCGCTGCCTCCTCCAAGCTTGTGTGAAAGCGTCATGGAAACCCGTGAATGACTTGATCTTCGAGCATGTAGCAATCGCTTCTCGAGCGTCGTGATGTAGCGGTTCTTGTCCGCCAAATCCGTTTGCAAAGCTTGTATCTGCACAGCCTGGCTTGCAATGCCGTCTCCATTTTCGCCAACAGAGTCATCTTCTTCAGAGCCATCCATCGGAAGGGAGGGCTGCGTGTGGTGCTGTCCAGGCACTTCCAACGTAGCATGACTGGCAGATGATCTTACAGAAATCGGCCGCATGTCAACATGGTTGTTGAGGACAGAGCCACGCTGGAAGCTCATTGACGAGAACGATCGGCCATTGTTGACGCCAAGAGATTTCGAGCTGAGAATCAACCGGTTGAGGTGCTCGATCCGCTCCTTCAATGCTGTGCGTGCCAGTTGCATTTCAAGCATTTGCTCTTCGTGTCGTTGTTTGTCCTCCAGCTCACGTGCCTTCTCTTCCTCTTTGTCCTTTTTCAGCTCATCTTCGTCTTCGTCTTTGGCTTCCCTGCTCTTGCCTTCTTCAAGTTGCTTCTTGAGCTCTTGGATCTCCAACCGATAGCGATCTAGCAAAGCCCGGCTGCCTGCATCCCCGCCAGCACCCAAAGATTCGTCTGCTTTCTTGGCATGACTGACAATATTGTTCTTAGCCCGGGACGCAAATTTCAGAGTGTTCAAGGTTTCACCAGTGTGGCTAGTCGCTGCAGCGATACTGCCACTGGATCCAATTTGAATGGTGCAGAGAATGCTGACCAAGGAGTTTCCAGAAAGGGCTGGCTGCAGGAGGCGAGTGAGCTTGCTGTCTCTGTACGGCAAGTGCTTGTCTCCCTTGCCCTTTTCCTTTTCTGATTTATCCTTATCACTGGCCAGTCGCCCTACCACAGTGCCCAAAGTGAGCAGACTCTTGTTGATATGAGACCCTTCGGTCCGCCTCTCCTTGTTGTCTGCTGCTTTCTCGGAGCCCGCCAAATCGATCAGGCTGAGTGTTGATACACGGACTCCACCAGGGATGATGGCCGACCGTTTGTGGTTGCTCGCGGTTCCCACAGGGCCAGGTGCGCGTTCCCTACTTTCGACCACAATTTGCACGACGGCGTGACTTCGTGAGCTTCGTGCATTGAACTGTGTGCCGGCCACTCGACGAGCATTGTCGCCACGAGCAATGACTCTCAAAAGCTGCGTTGGACTTTGCACAATCTCTTCTTTGAGTGGAGTCGCATAAACACCACGTTTACTATCTTCGCGTAGTTTGATTTCCTCTTGCGGTCCTGGCTGGCCAGTCATGCCTGCGACTGGGCCCGCTAGCAGGTCATTTATCTTCTCATTGTAAATTTCGAGGTAGCTGACTCGCAAGAGAAATTCTCGGTGGGGAGTTTCTCGGATGTAAGAGAATATGTCAGTAATAGCCAGTGGTATCACACCAGGGTTCGTAGCGGTGCCCTGCATGGAGAAGGTTTTTCCCGTTCCAGTCATGCCGTAAGCAAACACAGTGCCATGGTAACCCTCCATAACCCGTCGGACCAGTCGTTTGGCTGCGGAATCGTAGACACGCGCGTTGTTGTCTTGGGTGTCAAAGACATTATCTGAATCACATCGAATTAGCTTCAGGTCCAGTGCCCTGCATCAATCCGTGCAACCTTACCATAGTAATAGTCTCCGCCCTCACGACCTCTATAAGTGATCAGTGCACGTTTGTTATTGACTTCCCACTCCATCTCTTGCTTGCTGTCTTTGGCTCCTATATCGGGCCGTACCCGCACACTGACAAGGACATTTCCTTTACCATCTTTGTTGCCTTTGCTGTCCGCGCGCCCTCTTGCCTCGTCGTCCCCCACATCCTCGAATGTGGTTGCACTGGTCGCATAGGATCCTTGAGGAGAAGAGTTGCGGCTCTGTGGAGGTGATGGCAGGCTAAGGTGGCCATTGTCTACAGTCACCGAGTCCGCGCTGCCGTTGAGCAAGCTAGGAGGCGATAACGGTGATCTTGGTAGTAGACCTCGCGCACCTCCAATATTGGATGTTCTCGGTTTCTTCAGACTACTGTTCCGAGAAGGCACTGAGCTTTTGGAAACAGAAGATAGTCTTCGGTCTGTTGTCTCGCCGCCCGGTGTCAAGCTCGCCGACAGTGGGCTGGTTGGATTTGATCTTCCTATGTGTCTGGGCGGTTGGGGAAATGCGCCGATACTAACGGTCTTCCGCAGCGACTTTCCAGCTGGCAGTGGACCTGCAGGGCCATCGTCTGATGGCAGCGCCGGGACAGAGGGGGAGTTTGAATGCCTCGGGCCTGGACGATAAGGCAACGCTGACGAAGAGACGGCTCGACTGGCAGCCGCAGAGGGACTCGGAAGCAGGGAGCTTCGCGACGCGGGGCCGATGTTGGAGCTCCGAGACTTGGCTACCGGTAGTGATGGTAAGGGCCCAGTGGGTGGAGCGATCGAGGGTCTCGAGGGGCGAGGAAGCGAGTTGCCTGACATGTTGACGGCCCGGTCGCGAAAGGCTCAGCTGCGAAGGCGGCCTTTGAGGGCGTTGGAGATGCGCTGTCGACCGGAGCGCGTTTCCTTTTTTTCTCTTGCTGGGCCCTATGCGGCCGCATACATGTCCGTGGCTCCCCGGCCGTCTTCAGCAAAACACTGGCGTTGTATGCGGCGGGGGAGGAAGCGATCGGGCGGCGGTCAGCAACGTCTGGTCCCGGCGGCGCTGGCTGCTATGGTCTCAGACAGAGCACGGCCTGGAGGCGGTGGCAGGTGCGTGTCAAGGCGGATGGTAGCAGAGGTGCCGCGGTTTGCGACTCCAGGGAGAAGCGTGAGGTGGCGGGCACGACGTGTCGACGGCAGTGTTGGGCAAGTCGAGGGCGAGTGACGACGCTGGAACCGTAACAGCACCGGAAACGAGCGTGGTATCGGGCGTTCAGGGTTCTCGGCGGTGAATTATGAAAGTCGCGGGGGTGAATAGGAGCTGCTAGGCTGGTCGTCTGTCCAGCGCAAGCCCAACAGGCAGTGTCCCAGGAGACGGCGTGCAGGGGCCTGGATTGCTGGATTGCCGATGCGGGCCAGGAACGAGCGGGAGATTTAGCTTTTGCACGCAAATGCGGAGAGGCCAGGAGCAAAGACGAAGGGCGAAAAAGCAACTCGACGGCTCGGATCCCAGGGCTAGGGAATAGGGGGTTCTATCATGTGCAGACGGTCTGAACTTTTTTCCTCCCACAAAACTCAACACCACCACCACCACCCACCCTTCTCCCTCCCCCCATGGAAGAGTCCCTAGGTTAGGCCCGCAAGCCACAAGCCCGAGCGCCCTTCCGCACCCACTTCTGCCCTGCTAATCCCAGCTACTTTGCTCCCCTTAGCGTACGGCTATACAGAAAACTTGCCGGAAAGCGCCTTGTTGGACTGGTGCTGGTCCCACCCCATCTTCGCTTCATCGCCTGTTCAGACAGCACCCAATGCTTCACTTGAGCCTGGCACAGGCATTCCCGCCAACAGACCCCAGATCGCTGATGCGACCCGTTGGTGACGGTCGCAGCCTCTGCAAACTGCTCCTTCTCCCCCTGCCCACAATAAAACTATGGCCAGCCCTGCCTTTATCATGTCCTCCTGAGCTTATACCCTTTCTGATGCCCGGGCCCTGCAGTGCAACAGAAACACAGCCTGTCACGCTCTGCGGCCCTCATATAATCTCCGAATCACAAACCCAATGTTGACTGAACGTGCTGCTTGCATTTGCAACGCCTCCAATCACTGCCACTCAAGGCCGTCATGCATTGCGCCGGCTGCGCGAGATGCACCATTTAGCGCGTCGGCGGGAGCGCCACGCACGTGCTGCCCGCTTCTTTCTCCCCCCCTCCCCACAGCCTTTTGTCCTGAGTGCTTGGAGGTCCAAAGTCACTCTCATGGACTTGCGCCTCCAATGGTGTGTGTTTCAGTTGCGCAACCAAGCCACATCAAGATACCTCGTGCAACACGGAGACCAACATCACTATCTGTGCGTCGTCACCATATCCGTGACCGAGGTCAGACCACCTCAACGGCGGGGAGCAGACCGTTGAGTACCATTCGGAGGTTTTTTTGCCCTGTGATTCTGCCGGCATATCAAAGTCTCGTGTTTTAGAGGAAGTGCCTCCTTCAGGCCTTTGCATCGAGTCCCCAAGGCCACTCAATGGCAAGAAGCGAGCAAGTGTTTCCGCCAGATCGGAAGACGTTGACGCATGAGCATGTCACTGCCGCCTGTGATCGTTTTGCGTTTCTGAAACAAGCAACAGTCATCAAAGTGCACCCCAACCAAAGATGCTCTGCCCCGTCCTGGTTATAGCAAGATATTGCAATCCCCATAAACTAAGATCGACGGTCAGTTCTAGCATGCCACAGAGCGCAACACGCGATATCTGAGTCCCAATGCATCGCCAAGTTAGGTCACTCAAGCTAGGCAATTGCCTGACAGCTCCAAGTCGGCTCGTGTGTCCTTCCTGAATGGCAAGGTAACGTGTAGCAATCAGCCGGAGGACAACGAGTCTGAAAGGTAGCATGGCAATTCCAACAAGCTGTGTTGTTACCACTGCGCTGATCGTTTGTGCGGGTTCAGACGAGAGTTGAGTAATGCGATAAGCTGATCTACTCGAGGGCGAAGATGAGAACAGGCTGTTCCGCGAAGCACTGGCTCGACGATTTGGTGTCGAGGCAGGAGCCTCAACGGCCTCGGTATGAGTGGAGAGTATTCTAGGTGGAAGCCGAACTTCCATCTCGACAATGCCCTCCCTGGACGTTATTCTGATCCGGGGATCGTTGTCCTCCTGATCAGGTGTTAATGCTGTCGGAGTTGGCGGGGTTGTAGGGCGGGTCATGTTGTCTATTCCGTGAAGTGGAGTTGGAATCACGTCTATACCAGACGAGTTGGCTACTGGCAAATCTGGATTTTGAACGACTGGCAACGCTAAAGCGGTGAGGTCAATAATCTGAGCACTATCAATACCGAACGTGGGTCCATCACAGGGTTCCTGCGTTTGTGCAGACTCGGTGGATCGTTTCCGCTCGGCCTTCCCAGTTTCCAGAGGTTGGCACCAACCAAGAAATGTAAGCAGGTTGCTGATGGAGTGTCGAATGAATGAGGGTGACTGTTGGCGAGGGCTGAGCATCGCCCTAGTTCCATCCCTACCACTGGCATCTCGGCTATACATGCCTGCATTATCAGGACGAAGCATGGATGACTCGACAGCATCGGACATACGAGCACAGAACCAACGTTCAAGAACCTGTTCCACGCACACAAGAATGATTGGTGATGTCAAGGCTGCCATTACACAATCAGCAACCGAGGCAAAGGGGTCATAGTGTAGAGAAATTGGTAGTAATGGTGAAGCTCTTGAGAAGGGAATGAGGGTCCTCCACGGTGGTAATAGTGGCTCAGCTGGAACGAGACCGAGGCGCTGCAAGTTGCTATGATAGTGAAAGGGATAGAATAATATCTCAAGGGTCAAGGCAAGACTATCTGAGGTTAGAACTTGTAGAGTCGTGAATAAAAGCCAACTAACATAGATTTCATCGCATTGTTCGACCGTCTAACGAAGGAGCGCGTTTTTTGGCTTGCCCGTATCGAGTAGATCAGGCGATCAATAGGCTGGTATACGAATGCACTATACACGACTGCCTGTTTGCCAAAGGCGGCAAGTAGATAGGGAGCGATGCCTGTATAGACCAGATTGGCGCCTGACATAGCGCGTTCTGAAGCGACAATCTGAGCGAAGGGAACCGCATCCCGGTACCGGAAAGTCTGTACAGAGTCAGTGAACACACCAAGAGAATCAATTGGGAAGTACCAGTAGCCTGTCCCTTAATATTCCTATCCACCAAGTGCACAGGTTCTCGGTAAGCGTAGATGCCAAATGAATGGCATTGCCCACATTGTCCTCGGCCTCCAGCAGATCCAGGTGCTCTTCGTTTGAGCCAGGAAGGCCTTCAGACGGTGATCTTCGTCTCTCAACTACCCCAACTGAGGCAAGAACGTCGTTTTGTGCATCCCTTAGCTTCTTCCCGTAGCTATGAGAGTGAGGGTGGATGGGGTTCCCACGTTCGTCATATAGCTGGACGTAGCTATTGGCAGTCGCTTCTTGATACAGTCGAGGCAGCCCAGATTGAGCCGACTCGAGTTGCACATATTCGGTAGATTGCGACGCGGACGGTGTGGGCTCAAAAGCTGATCGGCCCTGGTGTGTCCGTCAGCGATGGTCTGGTCACAGGAACTCTAAGGTCGCAGTACGAAGGCGATCTTCGCCAGATAAGCCTGACGACCCATGGCGGTCTTATTAGAGATACTCGTCAATTACAACCATAGAGACATGTTGGAAATGCATCCTGGACTCGTCACATGGTGCGCATGGTAGCGTTGAGTACAAGCATGAGGGACGCGCCTGCCCGACGTCCGCGCGTGCTTGTCGCCTTATCGATAAAAAAATTTCCTAAGATTTCGCAGTTTCGACCACCAAAAGTTCGAGTCCACCACTACATTTTCAATGGCGCAAAGAGCAACAGTGAGGACGACATACGAGGTCGGTCGTACCTTGCAGCCCATTTACTCCGGCGGAAGCTTAGCACTCAGCGCAGATGGGCGCATCTTGGCGGCGACCTTGGGCGAGGACGTGCTGCTCACAAACCTCACGAATGGAAAAGAGCTCGGGAGGGTTGAGGGCGATGGCGAGGCCATCACAGCATTGGCTTGTGAGTCTGTCCCTCCCAACGGCATGGCCTTAACTCACGTTCCGCAGTGACACCCTCCGCATCGCATCTCATCATATGTTCACGCTCGCTGTCTCTACGTATATATGCTATAGCCTTTTCTGACCCCGATGACGAAGCCGTCGAGCTAGAGCTTACGCGAACACTGCGACCACACACATCACCTGTAGTGACATTGGCGACAGACCGCACAGGAACACTTGTAGGGACCGGTGGGGCAGATGGTGTTGTTAAGGTCTGGGACATCCGCGCAGGCTATACTAC
Source organism: Pyrenochaeta sp. MPI-SDFR-AT-0127 (assembly GCA_020747015.1). NCBI lineage: Eukaryota > Fungi > Ascomycota > Dothideomycetes > Pleosporales > Cucurbitariaceae > Pyrenochaeta > Pyrenochaeta sp. MPI-SDFR-AT-0127. Next base: position 709,060 of record JAGTJM010000011.1, on the reverse strand, counting down.
ACATACCTTCCACGGTCATGGCGGGGTTGTGTCGGCACTGCACTTCTTCGAGATTGAGGCGCCTGAGAAAGAGGATGCATCAGAGAACAATAAAAAGAGGAAGCGAGGAAAGTCAAGGCAGGAGGGAGCAGAGTCGGATCACGCTCAGGAGGGAAGTCACATTCAATACCGACTAGCATCTGGTGCAGAAGATGGCAAGATCCGAGTTTGGGATCTGCATAAAAGAAAGAGCGCAGCGGTCTTAGACTCACATGTCTCTGTCGTACGCTCGTTGCATTATTCGTCTGAAGAGAAGGTTCTGCTTTCTGGCAGCAGAGACAAAACGTTGATCCTCTGGGACTCACGCCAGTGGAAAGCGCAGCGCACGATCGCAGCGCTAGAGGGCATAGAGAGTGCAGGCTTTGTCACAAATGGCCAAGTCATCTACTCTGGTGGTGAAAACGGACGGGTTCGATTGTGGTCAGCGGCGACCGGCCGGGAGCTTACTCAAGAGCAAGATCCTGGAACTGAAACCGACGAGATTGTCAATATCCTGCATCACCCGTCATTACCGTATTTGGTCTCAGTTCATGCTGACCAAGTCCTGAACTTCCATTCCCTCACCTCAATAGAGCCACCTTTCGTGGAAGAAGCTATCGAAGCACTCACCGTCTTCCGACGTGTGTCGGGTACCCATGACGAAGTAATCGACATCGCGTACGTTGGTCGAGATAAATCGCTGCTGGCACTGAACACCAATTCGGAAGACATCAGAATAATTACGCTGAACGAGTCTGATGCAAATGAGGTGGGCCAGGGCAGATACTTCGGCGCTGATGTCGGTCTTTTGAAAGGCCACGAAGACATCGTCATTTGTCTAGCCGTAGACTGGTCAGGGCACTGGTTGGTTACTGGTGCAAAAGACAACACAGCGAGGCTTTGGCGGATTGATCCCGCAAACGACTCGTACACCTGCGCTGCTGTGCTTACAGGTCATGCTGAATCGCTTGGAGCCATAGCCCTTCCCCTTGTTGTACCCCAAGAATCATCGGCAGCATTCACAGACCCGCTGTCACACCCACCAGCCTACATTGTCACTGGCTCCCAAGACCGAACCGTTAAGCGATGGGATATTACAAAAGATATAAAGCAAAAGCTACGCGCGAAATATACACGCAAAGCCCACGACAAGGATATCAATGCCATTGACATTGATCCTTCAGCCAGCCTGTTTGCTTCAGCCTCTCAAGATCGTACCGTCAAGATCTACTCTGCCGCTGAAGGAGAGGCTATTGGTGTTTTGCGAGGCCATCGCCGAGGCGTCTGGACTGTCAAGTTTGCACCCAAAGAGTCACAGGTCCCCAACTCCGGGAACAAGGGCATAATAGCGACAGGGAGCGGAGATAAAACAGTCAAAATCTGGAGCTTAGCAGACTACAGTTGCCTGCTCACTCTTGAAGGGCATTCCAACAGCATTTTAAAGCTTGCATGGCTTCCGTATAGGCCAGTTGATACACGAGACAAGCGAGGTCCACAAATTGCTTCTGCCGCCGGCGATGGGCTTGTTAAGATTTGGGATTCATTATCTGGTGAGGCAATGTCAACGCTCGATAATCACACTGACCGTGTTTGGGCTTTGGTCGCACACAGCACAACTGGAGCGCTGGTGTCTGGCGGCGGAGACAGTGTCATCACATTCTGGGAGGATACAACCAGCACTACGCTGGAAGCTGCCACCACGGCCGAGAATGAGCGTGTGGAGCTCGACCAGAAACTGCAGAACTACACATTTGCGGGAAATTACCGCGAAGCGATCGTGCTGGCGCTCCAGATGGACCAACCTGGGCGTCTGTTCACCCTCTTCAAAAGTGTAGTCGAGACGGAGAAACCCGATATTGACAGCATGTCCGGACTCACCGCCGTAGATGATGTTCTAAGTACGCTAGCAGATGAACAGCTCTACAAACTTCTTCTTCGCCTCCGAGATTGGAACACAAACGTTCGAACTGCGCCAGTAGCACAGAAGATTTTGTGGGTCATAGTCAAGTCATACCCAGCATCGAGACTGGCTGATCTGAGGCCTCAGGGCAAAGTTGGAGCGAAGGGTAGCTTGAAGGATATCATCGATGCGATACGAGCCTATTCGGAGAGACACTATAAGAGGGTCGAGGATTTAGTTGACGAAAGCTACCTGCTGGACTTCACACTTAGAGAGATGGACGAAGTTGGTGGGGATGTACAGACCCTCACGAACGGAGCGTCTCTGCTCGGCTTTGAACGAAATGTAATCGTGGTAGATTAATAAGTAGACGTGTCGCAACAATATATACCCAAATATTCGTCCGCTATTGTGTCATAATACTTGCTGCACCTCACCTGCATTATTTTCTTGCCATAGCCTATATTTGCTAATGGACAATCGTGCCGATCCTTGACTTTTGAACCATGAATGATATTTGTGCATTATAAGCCACACTTGCGTGATCTGCGCGATTGAAGTCTCCACGCCGTGACTTAGCTGCTGGTAACAATTATTTCCAGATGTTCACTAACGTTGGCGAAGATACGCTATCGCTGCAGGATTGCAAAGTGCCTCGGCTATTCGGTTCGTTCCTCATGGAAAATGAGATCATTGATACCCAAGACTTCCACTTCTTATGAATACGAGCGTTGTATTCAAAACACCTATCCTTATCAATTCGAGGTCACACCTAGCATCAGCAATCAGCTATAGCAGTGCCAGTCATCATGTCCAAGCCACAAATCACACTATACGTCGACATTGTGTCGCCATTCGCTTATATTGGCTTCTACATTTTAAAGGTGTGACATCCTTGCCCATACCTCTCCTCCATGTGTGGGGCAAAGCTGACACTACCTATAATGGCTGCAGAACTCCCCAGTCTTCAAGAATTGCGGCATCACATACGTACCCATCCTGTTGGGTGGACTAATGAACGCCTGCGGTAATACGCCGCCGATCAGTATCAAGAGTTTGTCAGCCAGTCTTAAGATTTCGGATACCATGTCCGACTTTCACTTGCTCTCTAACAGCATATAGATAAAGACAAATGGATCAACCTCGAACGGAAGCGCTGGGCTAAAACCTTCAACATCCCAATATCTCTGAACGCACCCCCAGGGTTTCCCATCAACACCTTACCCATTCAACGTACTCTAGCCTCACTGTCTCTCTCACATCCTCAATCTGTGGAGAGCGCAATATCGCTCTTCTATGAAAACTTTTGGGTTCAATATCACGAACCAACTAAGCCAGAGAATATTCTGGCAATTCTGAGGACTATCGTTGGAAGTGATGCAGAGGCGCAGAAGGTTCTTGAGAGGACGAAAAGTGACGAGGTGAAGAAGATTTTGACCGAGAATACTAATAAAGCGTTCAAGGACGGGGCATTTGGGCTGCCGTGGTTTACTGCCACAAATGCGAAAGGCGAATCGGAAGGCTTCTGGGGTGTCGATCACCTGGGACAAATGTGCGACTTTTTGGACCTTGAGCGGCCCAGTGGTAAGGCATGGCGAGCTTTGCTATAGAAAGCCACCCAGTAACACGGATCCATTGTTCACTCATCAATTCTGACATCGATACTAAGCGCACTATGTAGATTTTGTTAGTAATCACACCTCAATGGCAAATCCTTCCCAGAGTCTCTCGTTAATCAGTCCTGGTAAAGGAAAGCACTCTTGTCTTCGAATCGAGCGCCCTTGGTATATACACATGCATCCACGCTCACCGTTCTAGAGTGCTTTCTATTTGTGAGGATATTGATAAGGCTCATTCCAGAATGAGTAGCAAAAATCAAAGAGCTCGCCAGATAATACTGCAATTTTCTCTTACTAGCCTTTCATATGTGGACAACCGCTGGCTGCAACTGTGCTCAGGGCTACTATATTCAATCTGACCTTTTTGAGCATTTCCACTTCCGCATGGCATTTCCTCGTGGTTCGTGTCACTCCACATTCTTCTACCCAGAGAGGTTGAATTGGATCCGCGATATTGTTCGCGAAGTCATACTGCTCTACGAGAACGGGCCCCACCAACGTAGTGATCTTGGTTTAGATTACGGACCCTGGTTAGATTCATATTTTGCAAAATGTTACCGTCTTTATTGGTCCGCTGAGTAACACAGGGTAGGAAAGACGCGATGGAATGTGCACTAGGTATACCTGAAACTGCGTCTTAATGACCAATCGAAGATAAAGCTACTGGAAAAAGCTCAAATCATCAAAGGCTACAGCCCGGTTGAAGTGTGTGTAGCTATCAAGAATGAAGTTTCACTTGAGGGTTTTTGAGACGGAATTGCAACAATGATATTTTTTCAATTATTGGCCCTCTTCGAAAAAGGACAAGCCTGCAGCATATATGCTGCTGCATACCAGCATTTCGAGGAATATTTGGTTTACGGGTTCTCGGTAGTCGTGGGCATCTAATGGGGCCTTCATGACAATTACTGAAAACTTTTCAATGGTATAGCTTGGGTAGGATCTGTCACAACTCATCCCTAATCATGCCAAGTACGAAAAAGTGACATGCGTCACTAGCAGGAATTTGAACGCTTGTGCAAAGAGGTGATCAAGTCTAATACTGTAGTCTTGTATCCTCTGGAAACGTTGTTGACTCGGCTTCAAGACAAACTGGACAATACCGTTGTTGATGAGTAAAAACCCGGCCAACGATACTACCGAAATTCAGCAGAACAAAGGGTGCCCCATCTTCGAAGACCTCTTGAGTTGAAAGTCAATTGACGATGACAGATAACTAAAAAGCCAGGTGCCGCTGTTCCTCGCAGATTATTTGAACGCATTTGCACGATGAAGTGATTGTAGGCATTTAAGGACAAGCTAAGGCACGACGGTAGTCTGGAACTATATTTTTCTCTCACGGGGGGTCTGCTCCGTAAAGGGACAAGAGTTCAGCGACCCTCATAAGGAAGCGGTCAAGATCCTGCAGGTTTCAGATCGCCGTAATTCTCTCCACCTTGAGGTAGCGTAGAACACGCTTCCACCGGCGAGCAGGGGCAAGGCAGACGAGGCAGCTTTGTAGTCGAACGCTGGTCAGAAGGAAATGATGCCTGCAGTCCAATGCAGGGTGGCGATGAAGATCGTATGCACAAAGTGATGATGTTGCTTTGCTTTAGTTTACTCATAGTATTGGAGCCGTTTGCATACTTCCAATTTGGATACTGCAAGGCCATTGAAGTTGCATTGATCCCAACTTAGATGTAGGGACGATGGATCTTTGCACAATTTCATTAGGGCAGCGTCAAGCATGGATGTAAGCTCCATCTCTAAGTTCTTCGATCCTCGATCGATGAGTATCCATGATCTCTTCTCAAAGCTTTGCTTATTGCGCAAGACGCACACTCACGCCCTGCCGTCTCACCGCCCCCTCCGTCTTGCACAAATGGACCTATCTAAACGAGATCGTCCGCTTACTAGCCTTCAAAGCTTGCACACCTGCCTACTCTCTCTCAACGGCACAACACGAGGCACAGGAAATAAACTCCAGCTCCAGCGTTCTCCCATCCAGGTTAGCAACTCCATGAAGCATGACGGCTCAGTGGCACCGCAATAATGCTCCTCTGTGGTATGATTGGTTTGGTCAGGCACCCATGGAAACTGGAGACCAGGGTAAGACATGTGACGCCACAAGCGTCAAACTTTGATGGGAGCGCCGTTCTGCTCCGCTGAGAATCAAACGGTGGCCGAAAGACAAGCAGTAGTAGCCGAATCTCGCGTGGTGAGAGCCTACAAGACCGTTTAGCATTCAAATGCGATGTAACTATTCATGCTTGAAGGTAGGCCTGCGAGCTTTATTCCACGGGATGGCTGTTCGAGCGCTTTGCAGCCAACAATTTGCCCAACTCCACATGGCGGCCCTTTGCCTATCCCGCAAGCAAGCGCCGTCTGTCTATATCGCTAGCGCCTCGCGGATCCGGGATTTTGGTTAGGCGCCCGCCAGAGTCAGCATCCCTGTGCGCTACCCGGCTCAGCATCGCCATTGGTCAGGCTATAGACGGGAAGGTAACAGAGCGTTGGGATGAGCCTTGTTCCCACGCCGGCGCGTTATGGCTGTCAAGTGATCGGTGAGGTGAAATGCTGTATGAGGAGAGGCTTGATTTGAACGAGTAAGAAGGTGGGGTGGAAGGGGGAGTGGGAGCCGAGGTGGCCAGGTGCAGAATCGGATGGAGATGGTTGGCATGCACGCCTTTGGGATTGGCTGGACATGCGCGTGTAGATTAAGAGGCATTATCTGGGGGATCTGCCTACTTGATGCGGCATTGGTTGCAGTCACATGTTGCTGCAGGCTCGTGTCGAGGAGGCTGTTGTGCAAACAGGATCATCGCTAGGGACTTGTACTGGCAGCTGCTCTTGAGAGCAACAAGGCATGCAAGGAGAATGCTTCTTCCCGTCCACTTCTAGACGAACGTGTAAGATGTCTGAGCAATTATCATATGTTTGATTTCTCTTCGTATCTGACTGGAGCGGTCAATGTGAACCACTCAACTAGCCTCGCTAGCTCTCTTGCAGGGCTCTTTTTACCGCCAGCCCAATACATGCAATGCACGATCTACTGGCCAGCGCACACGGACACGTGCATGTCTCTTGCATGCACTTCATCTCCCATCCAAGAAAACAAAGAGAAAGTAATCTCTTTCCATAACCAATGACGCACCCACAAGCGCCGGCGCACAGCCGACAAGGTATTCGCGATAGAAATGATATCCCCCAACACCCGAGAATTTTCCGCACCGTAGACAGGTATTTCATGAGCGAACAACTGAGGTCGTGAGAAAACAACAGATCCATAAGTCGTTCCTCTAATAATGGCTAGTAAACATAAGAAATAGTGGTGGCTGTAGTAAGACGCAACGCCCTAGATACGCGTGCGACCAAGACGAAAAGTAGTTGGTTAAAGGATGATGCGATCGGATCGCCGGGACCCGAAAATTAGTTGATAGGCCGGGTAGCTGGTGCAGGTGAAAGATATATGATGAGAATGAGAACGGAATGGTAGATGGCGAGGCAATCAGGATTAAGCGCTGTGACTAGGGCGCCAGGAGAAGTCTGTCAAGGGTTCATGAGATGATACGCAGCGGTTGCGTAACCGCCCATGCTTTGAGGCATCCCAAGGTGGGAGGGTTGCGTAACAATGGAGCGCCTTTATTCAATCTTTCGCCTCTTTCCGCGCGGTGCGGGGTCGATTTGCGGGAACTGTGGCGCTTTTGCGTCGACAGGTGTATGGCTGTAGGTCACAGTCCTGGTAACAACTTCACGTACGCTTACGCGCCTTGATCGGGCGGGCTTCTTCTCCAGATCCCAGGTCTTTGGCGAAGCAGCTGAGAAGGGTGACTGAATCGACTTTGCGCTTGCCGGCGATCGCACACCAGCTGGGGAATAAGGCGATTGTGGAATGTACAGACGGGGTGTCCGCGCTGATTGTGGCCTGATGAAGGGTGATGGTGGTGGAATGGTGACCATTTGTAACTTTGTCGGAGGTGCCGACATTGGTGGGTCCTCCTTGGACTGGTCGCATCGACTGCAACTGCTTGATCTTGATGTTGCTGGCGAGTCCTTGTCGACGGGAGCGGATGTGGAGGTGAAGGAAGTGCTGGATGCCGACGACGTGACTGACACTGGACGGCTACCTTCAAAGACGAACCTGGAGCTAGTGCCAGTGGACATTGGGCTCGTAAGGACGGGAGACAGGGTCTTGAGGAATTCCAGATAGGCAGTTGGTGGAGTGATTGGGGTCTTGAGGTCATCTTCCCGCTTGATGTTTGCAAAGATTGGCGTTGTTGCCGAGTGAAGCATTGGCGACCTCAACTCGGAGGGATAAGTTGCAGACAAAGGTGTCTTGAGCGTGGCCAGGACTGGCTTGGAATCGGTAGCGGCCATGGTGGAGGAGCAGAGACTCGGGTGTCCGTTGTGTGTCGAGAGAATGACGGGCGAGGGCTGGCTGCGCTGTGCCTTCTTCCACAGTCAAGTGGAAAGGTAGAGAGAGCGAGGCAGGTACTGTTGGCGCTGGGGAAGCGTCTGTGTTTATTGCACCAACTCCGACTAGCTTGGTTGATGCGGATGCGTCTGGACGATTCTGCTAAAAATATGCTGGCGGTTACAGGTGCAGTGCAGGCGTCGATGGTCTGACCGGACGTGATTGGCTGGCAGGCAACGTGACGGCGCTTGCATGCGAGAGCAGATTCGCCAGCTAGCCTCCTCCAAGTGTGATGTCGCCTTTGATTTGCCGGAGGCTGCAAGTGCAAACACGAGCCAGCGAGGAACAGGAGGCTCGTACTGCTGCGACCCGGGCGAACGTGGCAACCTGGTCAGCCTGTATATCTGGAGCGAACGACCAAAACCTGAAACGAGCTGATGAGGCGTTGGCGTCTAAAAGGCTTTCGGGGAGAGGACAAGTTTGCTGCAAATAGAATCGAGAGAGGGTCTGCTGCACCGGCAAAGAACGAACAAGAAGCAAAGTAGCGTGTTGCAGCCTGTGGGAGTCATAGTCCATTTTATGTCTTGCTTGCAACCGCTGGTCTTCTTCTCTATGCTTGATGCTTGCTTCCAACTGTCGCGCGCTTCCATGTCATACCAGGCCTCTACCGCCTGCGGCCCCTGTTGATACACGGGCCGTGCGGAGCATTGGTCGCTCAGATGATCCTCACAGGCCAAAAGCACCTGGAAACTCTCTCCTATGAAACACCAATCACCAGCGCCTAAACGTCGTCCTCCCACCCAGCCAGATGAGGCCCCCTACTTCACCATGGTATAGCCTCCCCGTTCAAGGCCCGCTGTTGCGGCGCGCTCTCAATGGACCAATCGAAGCCCACTGTAACATGCAAGCTGAAGCCACGCGCGAAATCAGTCTCAAGCGTGTGGTATCAGGCTTACCGCACGGTAGCTTTTGTTTCCCCAGAGAACAAAGAGCTAACTAAAGTTACTTGTGCCGCGACACCTCCATCCCGCAAGGGCTTTTTGATAGTCAGCCAGTGTGCACATGGCGGTTTGGATCAACCCCATCAGGCCCAAACGAGTGAACGGCATCGCCGACCATAATGGTAGGGTTTTGTTCCAAAGGCGAAAATGCATCGTCCATGGGCAGGTGGCAGGTATGCTCTCCAAAGTAAACTCGACCATCAAAACGACGCGTTTTGGAAAGCGTGACAAATGGTTCCTGGTTCTTTTCGGCGCTTTGTTGATCAATGCAAACCATCTGGCATCGTCGACACGCTCCCAGCATCTCAAAATACTGTTGGCCAATCTGGAGATAGCGCCAGTCGTCTTCTGCATATGGCTTCTCAAACCCAGGCGGGTAGTCTGGGTTCTCTGCAACCACAATGTTGGCTCTGAATACCTCTGCTTGCGCTGCCTTGCCGCCCTCTGCTTTGATCAATTCATTAAGCCGATTGAGGCTCGAGCGCGAAATAGTTAGAATGGGACTCTCATTTGACAGTAATATTGGCCTTGAAACACACGCGCCGGGCCTGATAGGTACTGTATCCGGGAAAGCGCCGGGCATCCGCATGACGCCAGACGTCTGGTATTTCTGAAGATGCGCCTTTGAGTGTCTAGAAGAGCCATTCCCGCCGTCCAGGGCAGGAAGGCGGGCTAAATGGCAAGCCACGCCGAGGGCTTGCGTGAAGAACGATGATATCTCCTTTGACACGTACGTTTTGGCGCTGACAGAGTCTCCGCACACCCTTGCATTTGAATTCTTGTACACAGCTTCGTCCATGAACACACGTGGATCTGCCGATAGAGGCACAGTGACCTCGTGAATACTAGTTGTATCTTGCAATGCACCCACTAAATTGACACGGAGTAGTCCCGCAGCAAAATCGATGCTAGGGCGAATGAGAGCCATCTTTGGGTAGCGCTTTTGGCTTAATGCTACTCCCGTGCCTTGATGGATAAGACACCATTCACGATCCCACGCAAGGCCCTCTGGCCGCACCTCCCAGGCTCTTCCGGGCGGCACGCTGAACCCCGCACAGCTTTTAATGGGATAGACGGACAGGCTTTCCACGTGCAGGCTCGTGCCCGTTGGAGGCTTGAGATAGAGCGACCTTACTGGCAGCGTGTAGGGCGTCAGGCTTTCTTGGACGAAAAATTCGCGCACAAACGCGACGAATGAGTGCACATCTTTCAGTGTGCTCATCGCTCCAAGGCTGACACGTATCATTCCGGTAGGTTTCCCACGGATAACATCGTTATCATTACCGCACCTTTGGCCAGCAGAGAAGTTTTCTCGCATCTCCCATGGTTCTAGTCCCAACGACGATGCAACGCCACCAGGGTTACAGAGTCCTCCCGTTCGGAGCTGAAAATTCTTGATTGCGGCCAACTTCTCCACCTCCGCGTTGCTGACCCAGCCACCGTATTGGTTTTGAAGGTTGAAAGCAACAATTGGTCCTTGCGTGGTAGGCTCGCCATATTGCGAGATCGGATCTTTGTAAATTTGGCACACGCTTCTGTTGTTCCCATGTCGCAATGCTAAGAGGCCCGCATACAAATCTTTCGCAAGATAGGTAGTGTGCTTTGATACCTGTTCCAGCGAAGTATACAGTTCTCCATGGATGTTCATAGCGCTGTCAAGCGCCATAATGCTATGTATTGGTAGAGTGCCATCCTCGAGGCGTTCATGCAACGAGTCCGCTTTCTTCGCATGCCATTGCTCTTTGAGGCATACAACCATTTCAACAGTGCCACCACCAAAGTAACGGCGCTTGTCGAACACCGATGCTGATGCTTGCCTGATTATCAAAGCTCCGAGGTCCGGGAACCCAAACATCTTGTAAAGGCTTAACACAGTGAAGTCGGGCGCGTCCTCAGCGCTCCCAAGATCAAGCGGCGAGGTTGAGACATAGGCAGCGGCGTCCAGTAAGGTGTACACAGCTTTCTGCCCGCTATTACGAATACGGTGTGACCAATCCAGAGGTAGGCGACGTCCACTCATGTTCGATTGCGCCGGGTACGCAAATAACTTTGCCATGTCAATTTCACCACCTCGATGATCGATCCAATCGTTAACGTCCGCATCGGATGCAAAGCATTCGTGCTCTACAGCTGCCTCGCGTACTCCAATCAGACTCGTATGCGCGTCTCGATGGTATCCATACCAGAATCCTCCTTTTTGGTCTCGGAACGCATCCATGACCAGTTTTATGCCGGCAGTGGCGTTCGCGACGAATACCACGTCGAACTCCTGCGGGTCTGCATTGAACATGTTCAAAAGCCGAAATCGAACGTCTTCGATTCGTCGTGCTGTGAGTTGAGAGGCGTTAGAGGCGGAGTGCGGATTGCCGTATAGGTTCGAAATCATATCAGTGGAGAAGCGCTCAATCAGCGATTTTGCGTAAAGGGTAGTCCCGGCATGGTCGAGATAGGTTATGTCTGGCCCAAATCAATAAGTGTCACAAGAGTCACAAGTAGGAGCCTACCTTGGAGCATGGGATATTCCCTAGCGCGAAGCTCTTCGACTGCATTGTTGTATTTGATGCGGACTGCTTCTTCCATTGTATTGAGTCGACTCCAATTCGAGCTTGCTCATCCGTAATCGTCAAAGGGAGAAGAGAAAGTAAGAGGGGTTTGGCAAGATCCCATTTGACCGCAGGTACGATTGATGTCTGCTAGAGTGGGGGACGGCAAACGATGGAGTCCAGCTTGATACGGGCGGTCCCGATCGCCGCCAAGCATGGTCACACCTGCGCACAATGCTGGCGCCGACAGTGTACAGTCGCGCATAGTGATCTTAAGCTACCAAGCGAAACAAGTCTTTTGTGAAACAAATCTTGAACTTGAATGCACAGTCTCTATGGGAGGATATTCTCCAGTCTCATGCGAAAGTGCTTGTGCACAGTAGTAGGCATCCCGAGGTTCGCCTGATCTGAACAAATGGAGGTGCCAACATCATAAGTTACCAATATCTACCTATCACATACTTCTGGATTCACTGCGATAAGGCAATCTTGTACTTCGTCATGATTTGTTTGCGCTAGCTATCAAATCTACGGAATAGAGGCCGCAACCTTGTCGAAGGCACACGTCTTGGACCTGTACTCAATACATTCGAATCTCTACCCACTTTTGACAACTTTGCCCTCGAACCCAAGAGAGCTGCACTACAACAGTTCTGGGATTTTGAGATTTGCGAATAATGAACAATCCACATTTCCCTCTTTGGCTGAAATTGTGCACTTATTGGCCTTCGATGATGTGAGATCTAGGTTTGCTCCGTCCTCTTGACAGCAAGCTCGATATTGACCTTCAATCCGAAGACCTGTCCATTGATGAAACTTGCTTCAATGGCAGATTTCCGCTCTTGCATGTTGACATAAGCAATTTGCGTGCCATTGATCGGATCTCGCTCGTCTAGGATCCTGATATCAGGACTGCATTGGTAATGGTCAGCATACTGAAGCAGAAAATTAAAGCCGCATAGTTGCCACAAGAAGGCACTTACTTTTCTAGTTCAAATTTAGAGAACAGCCCCAAAATATCGTTGTCGTCTGCACCAGCGGCGATGTTAGAAACAATCAGGCGGCGTCGGAGATTTGCTTGATCCTCCACGCGATTATGTATCTCTTCAGCCATGGTACCCTGGACGATTTTCTCCGACTCTTCTACTGCTCGCTTCACTATGCCATTCATGGATTGTCGGGCTGCGTTGCTGTCGCAGCTAGTTCCGAAAAGATGTGTTGTCCAACCTCTGACATGCTCCCATTCAGAACCTGTAGTCTCAAGGTGAAGTGCAACAGCATACAAATTGCCGCTGTGATCAATCCCATCGCCTGAAGTCTTATCTACCTTACTTTGGACAGTAAAGTCACTAAAGCGCCCTGGTCCGATGACTTTGCGTCTAGAAGTCTCACTTGTTACATTATCGCAAGAGTCACGTAGGGGAGAGAAATCAGTCGTCAACCTGCCCCAAAGAGCCTCGAGATAGGCTTCTTTGTCTTCGGATGGTTCCCTACTAGGAAGCTGCGTTTGTTGGTTGAAGACTTCAGACATAGTTTCGGATTTCTCGCTGAAAATCACTGGAGGTGGCAGCGAGGCTCTTTCATCGAGCTCTGCAAACATTCGCCTGGAACGATAGATCTCCTCAGCTTCAATGCTACGTGTGCGGCATATCGCACCTGTAATAGTTGCCGTCTTCATATCCGATTGTGTAATACCGAAAGCAGCGTCCTTCAGGCCTATTCGCAACTGGCTCAACTCTTGGTGGGCGTTGTCAGAGCCACTCCTATCCGAATTGGCAGCTTTCAAGATGGCCGAACTATCATGTCTGAGTCCATGAACGACCGGCGCAGCTGTCAACTTTCTCGTCTTCCGCTTTTCCAACTCTGCGTCACGTCGTTGGCTGCTGTTCGTCAAGGTATCTGTGATGTTGATAAGTTGCCGACCCAGAAGACCCTTCACCCCACGCGAACTGTTTGCTGATCGCCGATTCATTTTTGAGGCACTGCGTTTGCTTGAGGGTGCATAGGCGGCGCTGGCTAGCTGCATTGGTAGCGTTCACGTAAAGTTGATTATTCGTTCTCGTGATCGGACTGCAGGCTTAAAAACCTTTGCAGCTCTTGTGCCTTGCACAGTGAGACGACGAATAAGGCGATTGAGACTCTCAAACCTAGATTCGATCAGTTTACACACTTTACACAAGTACTTTTTGGTATAACCTCACCTAAAAGCAGTGATACTAGTACAGCTGCATTTCAACGGCCTGTTCGACCCGAAAGGATGAGTACGAGTGTGGTAGTAAGAGGTCGAGACTGTTGTTGCTCTGAAGTCGTCCCGATGAGGCGGGCACGATGACAGTACGTAAACAGTTTTTCAAAAAAAAAAGGGAATGCAACAGAGCGATAACCAGCCATGTGATTCGATCTGATGCATAAGCCGCCAGACACTCGGAAGAACTTGCGTCCTAATCTCCCCACAAAGCACGGAGTCGCCTGGGGGACATGGGAAGAAATAGTTGCCCAACATTCCAGCGCTAGGGACCTGGCATTTTCTCAGATTGGAGGATGAACGGGCAGAAGACGGCAACGTGAATCTTAAATGAGAATATCAAGGAAAACAAGCTTTGATAATAGAGAACTCATAGATTAGGGCATACAAGAGGCATACAGCTCCCTACTGCGTACTCCCAGGCTCTCTCGACAGTGGCTAAAGCTACGCATGGAAGGCTCTGCTCTTAATCATCATAAACGAGTGAAGATATTAGATTTCAAGGAATTACTCAAACCATAGGAGTCCAAATACTGAAGAACACGGACTCACTTTCCATCAAGGCCACCAAAATATGCTGAACTACTAGGTTCACTGCTTCTTTTTCCCTGCGCTCTTCTTCTCTTCTGCCTTGCGATTGAAATCTGCAATCTCGTTCTCCTCTGCGCGCTTCGCATACCACTGCCCAGCCTGTAATACCAACACACCAACAAGCACCAGCGCAAGAATCGTATTGCTCGCCGCGAAAACCCTCAATGTATCCTCCCTGGAGATGTAATCTCCTGCATCCTCTGGTGTCACCTCCCCTGGTGCCGCCTTATCAATGTCTCCATAGATACCCGCTGTCACGACGCGGAAACCCTTGACGATATTTGTGAGATAAACGGTGATGCCAGCCATGTAGAGGACAAGAGACGCGCCGTCGAAGAGCATGTTGGCTTGGTTGGGCTTGAATAGCTTGATGAGAAAGCCGAGCAGGCCGGTGCCGATAACGAGATTGAGAATGCGGCTGATGATGGGGGGCGACGCGTAGAGAAACTTAATATGGTCTTCCAGGATAGTGAAGTAGGAGGTGCGGTCTGCGGGTACGGTCCAGAGAACATTATAGTCGTAGGGAAGCTGGGCAAAGAGGACGCCGAGGAAGAAACATGTTGCTGTGTAGGTGGTTAATAGACTTGATTTGCGCAATTGGAGAAGGCTGCGCAAGACGGCGAAGTGCATGTTGACGGAGATGTACGTACGCCCTACTACCAGGAACTGCGCAAAGTTGTTTCCTGTCATTTCTGCTAGATGAAGCTGCGTACTGTAGTTGTGAAGCTATGCGCAAGGTTACAGCAGAGTCGATGAGGGTGGTGCTGAATCACTGGTGTGAACTTGGGAGCCTTGGGGCGCGAACGCTGAGGCTTATAGTTGTCGGTACTAACGGCGAGGACGCGAGATCCGTAGTTGGAGGTAGCCTCTTTAAGAAGGTGTGGGTGTGATAAGGGCTTGGACGGACGAATTCTATCACTCCCAAAGCAGATTGATGGTTGTCAGTGTTGCCGCGATCGAAAGTTGATGTTGTGGACTTGCAGAATCCCACTTTTCGGTAGCGACCCGGATGTACCCCGCAAGACGAAGATGCTAGACTGCAGCTTCCAGCCCACCTATACAGCCTTGGCAAAGTTGCTTGCATTCAACTCACACGCGACCTGCATCGAGAAACTCGGACCACAAGCAACTCAAATGATTGCTTTATTGATGAGTTGTAACTCCACCACTATTGCGCTGTACAGAAGCCAGGCAAACAACCCAAGCCCGTTCGGATCTCAAACAACGCCTTGATGCGCCATATGCAACAACCCCAGTTCGAACTGCCACCATTGTCACTGCCATATCTAGAAATCCTCATCGTCCATGTCTTCATCTTCGTTGCCAGCCTCGATGAAGACAAGCCTTGTTCCTTCACCAGTTGTTTGCCAAACCTGTTCAAATGTGTTAGCAAATGATAAACAACATGAAGTCGGAAGGGAGCACCCACATCAAGCATAGCGTATTCGTCAATAGCCTGCTCGAACTGGTCGGCCGTGAAGCCCTTTGCCAGAACCCTTTCTCTCACCCTACGCAGATCTAATTCACCCCTCGTTCCATCGCCCACAGCAGCAGCACCGCTAGCCTCCATAGTCTTGATAAGATGATAGATTTTGCTGCTTGGAGTGTGGTCGTCCCTGCGGTTCTCATCGGTATACAAACTGGCCTTGCTGACTTCAACAAGACGCAAAGCCTCGTCGACATCTTCTGAGATGACCTCCTCGGCGAATCGTAAACGAGCCAAAGCCTGTGCGAGACGCAGAACACCGAGGAGTGTACGTGGCGAGGTATGGGTAAAAGCTTTCTTGGAGCCCTCGTCGCGCTTCTGCTGCTGACGCATGCGTACATACGCGCCCACCATATAATCCGAAACCTCCTTCGGGACAGTCGGTCGATATGATCGTGCACGAGCAACCCATTGTCGTACTTCAGCAGGACTGAAAACAATGCCTCCGGGAGCCTCGGGGTGAGCGTTGTTCATGTGTACATACGTGACGTGGCGCGCCAGTTCTTCGTCAGAGTCGCGCGTAGGGGTATCAAGAATCAGGAAAAGGACATCGAAACGGGATAGAAGTGCAGCGGGAAGGTTGATGTTTTCGACAGGTGAGATGCGAGGATTGTAGCGGCCGTACAACGGGTTGGCAGCTGCGAGAATTGATGTGCGCGCGTTGAGGGTGGTGGTGATGCCAGCTTTACTGATTGAAATGGTTTGTTGTTCCATAACTTCGTGGATAGCAGTTCGATCGCTATCGTCCATCTTGTCGAATTCGTCAATGCAGCACATGCCATTATCAGCCAAGACAAGAGCACCGCCTTCAAGAACCATTTCATCTGTGACTGGATCGCGCATAACCGCTGCAGTGAGGCCAACACCACTACTACCACGGCCAGTCGTGTACACGCCGCGCGGAGCGACCTTGGTGATGTATTTAAGAAGCTGCGATTTGGCTACACCAGGATCACCCATCAAGCAGACGTTGATGTCACCACGTATGCGCATACCATCGCCTACTTCCTTGGTGACACCGCCAATAAGTTGCAGCAGAAGCGCCTTCTTTACGTCGACATGGCCGAAGATTTCTGGAGCAATCGACCGTGACAGGTACTCGTATAGCTGACCAGTTCTCTCGAGCTCATTCATTCTACGCAGAGTTGGCTGAGCGAGGACGATATCGTCGTATGCCTTTTTGTGCTGCATGACATACTGCGCCTCTAGGTAGGTGTCTGTGAGCAATCCGGCGCGGATTGCTTTGAAACCGGTGTAAGGAGTTGGGAGGAAAATACCAGCAACATCAATGACATCTCCGGGGTTGATCTGCCGCACCAATGCTCCGTGGCAGTGGATGGTCAATTGGCGAGGTATGTGCCCAACAGGTACCTGATCGGCCATCTCCTGAATCTTGACCTCCTGGAACGGAAGGAATTTGGAGGCGCGTGTAGAAAGAAACAATTGTCCCTTCGTCTTGTTGTTCTTGCACTCTTCTGATGGGCACTCCACCAGTGGGGTGAACTGTTTCGTCGTCACAGGCTGGAAAACTTCGCTTCCACAGCGGTCGCATGAGTACGCATTGACCTGCACGGCGGGTTTGACGTCTGATACCCTTGTCGCAATTCCCCGGACTGTAATGAGGTGGCCCAGGTGCTCTCCCCGGACATTGCGGACGGCCAGGGCCTTCATGTTCCGTTGGCTGCTGGCGCCAGACGGTATTCTAGGCTGAAAGTTGAGAGTATATCGTCGAGTCAACGCTGCGGGGAAGACAGATTCTGGTGCAGCCTGTGTGGCATCGTCAACGCCCTGTAGCTCCTGCATTCTCTCATTGCGCTTCGAGCGCTGGGTCATGATCACGTCCAAGACATCGTCTTTGAAGCTACGTCGAGTTAGTCGGTGACACTATTGTTTCGCAACTGGAAAAGTGTACTTCAACTCTCTTGTCGGCTGGGGTAAGCACTTGTCGACTGCTCGCGAAAATATCTCAATGTAATGGTGTGCATTGCGCTCAATTGACTCAATCAGCTTGTAGTTGTGCTCGTCGTCAGAAGTTGCTTTCTCGTACTGTTGCCCGTCAGCTCAAGCAAATGCTTTTTCCACGCCCACGACTCACGGCCTCTACATCGTTCAAGTCGATGAGGATCTCGTCCCGCATGCGATTCGCCACGTCCTGCAGCAGGTTCATGTACTTGAGCTTTGACTTGGTGCGTGTCTGCGTTGCGTGGGGTGCAGGGTCGTCAGAGTCGTCGACCATGTCGTACTCGTCGTCTTGGTCATCGCCGTTGAGAGTGAGGCCTTGTAGCTGGTCCGCAGCCTCGGTCGAGGTGGACTTGTAGTTCTTGAGGAAGTCGACAAAGGCAGCTATGCACGGTTAGCCAGGGCGGTGGGGTGCTATGCGCCCGGTGTACACAAACCCTCCTGCTCGTCGTAGTTCACCGGCGCGCTCGTGGTAATGAGCGCCATGGCTTCTGGGGGTTCAGTCAGGTGTGGAGGCGGCGTGCGCGGGAGACGTTCGTCTGGAAGCAATGCAGCGGGGGGTCGCAATTTTGGTATGGGGCTGGTCGCGTTGCAAGCGCGTCGCGCTCTCCCACGTCTTACTGGGGCGATTGGCCGCTGAGTTCTGCCACCGCCTGGGAGCCCTGGCAAGCCCATGGGCGCCGACGACCTCGGCCCAGCGCGTGCGAACATGGAGTAGACATTGTTGGGCTGGTGTAAGCTTCTCCCTTCTGCTACCCTCACCCCCCAAAGACATGATGCCGCCGAAGAAGCCTGCAGCAAACATAGTCCAGGCTGAGGTCACTCTGCAGCAATCGCTGAAGAATTGCCTCGCAAATCTCCCCCCATCTCTGGTGTCTGTGCTGGTGAATGCCAATACCGTACGTGGTGCTCCCCGGCGCTGCCCTTCCCTCCGCTAATGGTCGTCTAGGTTGCCCAGAATGTCGTCGTCGAGCTCTTGTATCGCCAGTCTCCTCCTTCCGGAGCATCAGACCCCAGGACTGCTGCCCCGCAAAAGTCCGTCTTCGTAGGATGGACGGGCATGCAAAGCAAGCGCAAAATTGCGCCTGTAGTAACGCGTGATGGACTGAGAGGCAGCCAAACGGCAAACCAGCAAGACCTCCCAGCCGTCGAGGTGGATGCAACATTCGCCAGACTGATCGGGCTCCAAGAAGGACAGAAAGTCGGCATACTGCTGCACCTCGATCCTCCGCAAGCGCATACCATCAACATCGAGCCCTTGACTCCCGTGGATTGGGAGATGATTGAGCTTCATGCACAATTTCTAGAGCTGAACTTCTTGTCTCAGATACGCGCGCTGCCGAATCCTCAAGCCCAAGCTCCGCATCCACTGACCCTGCACCTGTCACCAACCACAACCGCGAACATCACCGTAACCTCAATTGCTCCTGCGCCGCCTACTGCCTCCCCATTTGTAAAGATATCTCCAGATGCCGAGGTTATTGTTGCACCAAAGACCCGCCAAAAGGAGCGGACTTCGACACGGGAAAGCAGGAGTGTAGGCGGTGCTTCTCGAAAGAGCGGGAAGAGTACTGCAAGCACAGTCAGGCGCCGCAGTGGTCGCGAGGACAGTACCAGCAAGGGCGCAGTCTTCCTGCGAGGCGTCGATCGCACCGTGGCCCAACAGTGGTGTGATGAAGACGACGATGCAGATGCGGATGGCCTAAAAGTCTGGGTAGATGGCGATGTGCTTCTCACAAAGGCTCTCAGAGGGGTGAACTGGGTCTCAGTGACTATCATTAAGCCTGCAGGTTTGCAAGAGCCCGTGGATATGTCGCAGGAGCACGACCAGGAGAAGCCCGCCACCCGTGTGGTTGCAAAGATCATAGCCTGGCAAGATGCGCCCGATAGCCGTCATGCTGCCCTTTCGTCCGACCTTTGTCGAGTCTTGGGATTTGAAGGCTTTGTTGGTGGCCTCGTTCGAATTGAAGGTGCTCCTGGTCAGACAGCAAAACCTTCTGCTATCAAGCCGCAAGGTACCAAAGAATCGAAGGAAGCAGTAGTCAAGTCTGTCAAGATCATTCCATTTTCTGCGAGCGCGCCTCAGGGAAATGCTACTCTTAGGTTCGGGGGCGAGTCCAAACAAGAACAAGAGGACGCCATCCAGAAAATCAAGACTATATACGGAAAGAAGAATGGCCTTCTGGATGGACCGGTTACAGATGGAATGGTCTTACCGCCACCAAAGGATGCTGTAGTTGGTTGGCAGGGGGGGATTGTCCGATTCGATCCACCACAGCCTACTAATGGAGTATCATGGCTGCTATTCCCTGAGCGAAAACCAGCCATTGAGTTCGGACAGGAAGTATCAGCGCCATCAAGTTGGACCAGAGGGTGGCAGCAAGGTGACCCACTTCCACTCATCTCGCCCAGGCTGGTTGGAATTGAACCCTTGCTTGAACAGCTTCGGTCGCATCTCACGCACAACTCCTCTGTGCTGCTGACTGGTGGGCTAGGAGCAGGCAAGTCGAATTGCGCACAGCTTCTCGCTCACCAACTCCGAACAGAGTATCTGTTTAATACGATTTACTTCCCCTGCCGCAAGCTGATAACGGACGAGACAAGGGTGGCAACCATCAAGGAGACACTCAATAGGCTGTTTGCGTCTGCCTCCTGGGGTGCAAGAGCGGGTGGAAATGCCGTAGTCATCCTCGATGACCTGGACAAGCTCTGTCCCGTGGAAACAGAGCTTCAAGTCGGCAACGAGAACGGACGAAGTCGACAGGTTAGCGAATGTCTAGTATCCATTGTGCGGCAGTACTGCTCAATGGACTCAGGCGTGATATTGTTGGCTACAGCTCAGGGCAAGGAAGCGCTAAACAACGTCATCATTGGTGGACACATTGTGCGAGAAATTGTCAGCTTAAAAGCGCCGAATAAGGACGGGAGACGGAAGGTACTTGAAATGCTAGCACACAAGGACGCGAAAGCCGAATCGCTTCAGCAACCCAACGGTCACGCGTTCCCTGCATCGCCATCGAACAGTCGGCCGAGCACATCACATCGCAGTCATCCTAGTGCTGGCAGCATACAGCACGGAACAGAGTACGGGTTCGTTGTGGACACCACCATCGACTTCCTAGACCTTGCAGGACAGACAGATGGCTACATGCCTGGTGATCTCGTCCTTCTCACCTCCCGTGCTCGCAATGAAGCACTTATCCGATCCGTCAATGACTCTTCGGATTCCGTTTCATTGACCAGAGACGACTACACACAAGCCCTGTCCGGCTTCACGCCTGCCTCCCTTCGTAATGTCACATTACAGTCCTCCACCACTAAATGGGACTCGATAGGTGGCCTTCACACAACAAGGCAAACCCTTTTGGAAACTTTGCAATATCCAACAACATATGCACCAATTTTCGCTCAATGTCCGCTCCGGCTTCGATCTGGACTTCTACTTTATGGCTATCCGGGATGCGGTAAAACACTTCTTGCTTCCGCTGTAGCTGGTGAATGCGGATTGAACTTCATTTCTGTAAAAGGTCCTGAGATTCTGAACAAGTACATCGGTGCATCCGAAAAATCTGTCCGCGACCTCTTCGAGCGAGCAGAGGCGGCTCGGCCGTGTGTGCTCTTCTTTGACGAATTCGATTCCATAGCCCCAAAACGTGGGCACGACTCAACTGGTGTTACGGATCGTGTAGTTAACCAGCTTCTTACGCAAATGGACGGTGCTGAAGGACTGAGCGGTGTGTACGTCTTAGCTGCTACGTCGCGACCTGACCTTATCGACCCTGCACTTCTGCGCCCAGGGCGTTTGGATAAGAGCTTACTGTGTGACATGCCTGATGTGGAAGAACGTATTGATATCCTGAAATCAGTAACGCGAAAACTGCACCTCGCCCAGAGCGTGCTCGAATTTGATAATTCCGGCGAAAATCTTCGCGAGATAGCATTGAGAACGGAAGGATATTCTGGTGCGGATCTGCAGGCTGTTGTGTATAACGCACAGCTTGAGGCTATCCATGATGTCCTTGGGGACACCGATTTGGGTGACCCGACAAAGAGCGGGGGTGGGAAGAAGAACGGGACAACAAGCAGCGCAGGGACAGCAGGAAAGGATAAGGGAATCCCGGACTTCACGCACTTCCGCTATGGCGACCCAGTGTCAGATCCATTCGATTCCAACAAAGCCCTTCCCTCGTCTCGACTCACCGAACGCGCCCTTGTTGCCCAAAAAATCGCAGCTTTGCAAGCTCTTCGCCGCAAACAGAAGCAATTACAACGTCCCAACTCAAGCCACAACGATGAAGAAAAAGATAGCAAAGGCAATGACGAGCACGAACGAAAAGACCCTGAGATCCAGTGGAAGCACATTGAGCATGCGCTCGCATCAGGGCGGAGCAGTATCTCAGCGCAGGAGAGAACGAGACTCGAAAGGATTTACAGAGAATTCGTCGAGGGGAGGGACGGGGACTTGCCCAATGGACAGGGAGGGACGGAGATTGGAGGACGGAGTAGCCTGATGTAGACATCAGCATTGTACGGAGTATGAGACTAGAGCTTGAGATGTTGGATTGTTGTATGACTTCTACAAGTCCATATCTATGAAGAGAATAACTTAAGGAAACCAGACATACTCACCAAGAGGATCGTTGGCCAAGAACAATGCTTGTCTCACAAAATGAACCAGGCTCATTCACAAATGGTCGCCGATACGCTGTCCAAAGTCCCGAGTACTGTACATAATGGGATTGCAGAAGATTATAGACCCAAAATCTCGCACGAGATCTCCTCCAAGACCATTCACCTCCAACTGCTTCCGTCTCTAAGCCCCCCAAGCGCATCTTTCTTCCTCGTCGGCGTTATGTTTCTCCCAAACCGATTCCAATGCACGCTCCATTGTACCCGACTGTCGGCTTATTTACCCACAACACTTTTCGCCTTCTCCACACCCTCCTTAACCTTACTCTCTACCACAGCCGCCACACCACTAGCTTCCGCCTTCGCCTTGCTAGCGAGGTTTGCCTCTCTGCCGCCGAAATTCCAATATTGAAGATATCTGTAACCTTGGACGAGCTGGGAGCTGAAGTTGATGGCGTGGCAGCCGAACAGGAGGTAGTTCTTGGGCGTAACGGCCAGCGCGTAGCGCATGAAGGTGCCCGAATAAAGAGTAAGGGCGCCCGTCATGCGGCCAGAAATGCTATGGGAGCGTTAGAGGATTTATGGGTGCATGAGAAAGCGGAGCCAAGTGGTTCGGCGGGGATATGACAAGAAGAGGTATGTAAGACGATACAACGAGATATGAAAATAGGGTGAATATACATCTCGGGATCTTTGCTCATATCCGCAATCGCTGCCATTGGGATACCAAAATTGCTCGCCGGGCCCCAGAAATCTGTCGTCAGTCAGCAGGTACAGCTTCCAATATTCTGTCTTGAATCTCCTTTGTTTAGTTCACACAGCAATTCAGCTCTTCGCTGTATGCGTGAGGCTCAATGCCAACAAGACATTGCGGTCGCGGTTCTGGATAACACGTACGGGTTGAGCAGAAGTAATCTGTATACTTGTTTGAGCGAATCTTCGCATTGAGGGCTTTTATCGCGGCAGCCATCTTGACAAATTTACTCCGAGACTTCAATCAGGGTGAGTGCGGCAGACCGTGAGCGGGAGAGGCGGGTTACTCTCTCTGGTGTTGAGGATGCGGATGTCGGCGCCAAGAAATTCCTGGGGCCGATGCTGCTTGTCCGCTTTTCGGAAGGGGTCACGTGAATTACAGCATCCATAGAATTAAGTGGTCGCAAGTGGTTGTGAACCTAATCTAAGGGCAAGATTAACTCACAGAAGGCATCAGTTGGTAAGGTATTGGGCTATGCTTGTTGCAGTCATGCTCTTTGTGGCTCTCGTGCCATTGATATATGCCATCTAACTGCACCGACGTATACAGACACGCCCTGAATCTGGTGTCGAGTCTATTGTCTTTGCCGTTTGAAATAATTCTTGCCGGCTTCACCCATCGGGCCATCATCCTCGAATCCTCTCACTCGCAGAGACCCAGCAGCGACTTCTGGCCATTGGGGTGGCCAACCTCACTTAAAGTGGTTCCAATATCTTAAATTCAGCCCCGCGTGGGGCAATAGCGTGGCAGTCACCAATTTGCATTAGGTGCTTTCTTGACATTTACCTGCCACCAAAACCAGGGGGGCCGCCGCGACCTGGGTTGAATCCAGGTGGTCCAGCGAAGCCGGGAGGGCCTCCAAAGCCGCCAGGAGGTCCACCAGCAGGAGGAAATCCAGCTGCCTTACATTAGCAAATGCTTTTTGGACTAATAGTTATTGATACGTACGCGGACCGCCAGGTGGGCCACCGCGGCCAGGGAAGCCAGGCGGGCCCCCAAAACCCCCTGGGGCGCCTGGAAACCCTCCAAACGCTGGACCAGGGCCTCCAACTCCAGGTGCAGGACCAGTCAAGCCGACTGGCAGGCCACGCCCCGCCGGTCGTGCAACACCAGGCCCTGCGGCCAGTGTTGCGCCGGTCGTAGGCGCTCCCGACGTGTTTCCAAGTCGCGCGGCAGGGTCTGCTGGAGGCGGCCCGTCAACTGATAACGATATGACGTGCGCACCGCGAATGATGGTGAGTCCAATGGCGCGTCGTTCTTCGGTCTCTGTGACCTGTTGGGTTGCGCCCGGTGCGGCTTTACCCCTTCGTCGTGTGCGTCGAAATTCTTCTGTGTCGGCGAGAACGAGATTCATATGCTAGAGGAAAAGTCAGTACGTTGCTTGGGGAAACACTCCACGACACTGACCTTGTCAAAGGCGAGCATCTGCCCGACCATCTGCCGCCCATCTTGAAGTGTCACTTTCATGCGGTAGTTGATCTGCGCTCCGTAAGTTCAATGCTGATCCCGAATGGAGTTGAAAGCGCTTACTAGATTTTGCTATGCCATACGAAGTCAGTTAAATTCTATGCGCGACTGCTCTCAGGTTCAGAATTCGAGCTCCTAGGCAGAATTACGTACCATCTTTCCCTGCCTGTTTGCAGCACCAGACATGATCAATACTGCGCGTCCGAAGACGACCTTTAACTCGAGGAAGTGGGTAGGGAAAAGTAGTCGGAAAGAACCCCTCGCAGTTGGCAGTGGTGGGGGCGCGGAGCTGCTGGTACTGGTGATGAAGTTCGAAGCCGAATCTGCGCACGGACCCGCTGGGTCAAGTCTTGGCTCACACTCGCTTAGCCTGCATCCAAATTCCTGAGATCACGAAAGCTCAACTCCAGTGACAATCGACACCCACGGCGACCACTAACACCTGCAGTCATCACAATGGTACGCCACAATATGCGAGAATCCGATGCGATGTGAGTACTGACAACCACGACAGTCCGACTCCAAGGCCTCCAACCCCATGCGGGAGCTCCGCATCCAGAAGCTCGTTCTCAACATCTCCGTTGGCGAGTCTGGTGATCGTTTGACCCGTGCCGCGAAGGTGCTCGAGCAGTTGTCCGGTCAGACTCCTGTTTACTCAAAGGCCCGCTACACCGTCCGTACCTTCGGTATCAGGAGGAACGAGAAGATTGCCGTCCATGTCACCGTCCGTGGCCCTAAGGCCGAGGAGATCCTCGAGCGTGGCCTCAAGGTCAAGGAGTACGAGCTCCGCAAGCGCAACTTCTCCGAGTCTGGCAACTTCGGTTTCGGTATCAGCGAACACATCGATTTGGGCATCAAGTATGACCCTAGCATTGGGTATGTGGAGTCGGGATGAAGAGTGCAAAGGGCATACGCTGACTGAAGCAGTATCTACGGCATGGACTTCTACGTTTGCATGACCCGCCCCGGCGAGCGCGTTGCCAAGCGCAGGCGGTGCCAGAGCAAGATCGGCGCCTCCCACCGTGTCAACCAGAACGAAACTGTCAAGTGGTACAAGAACCGATTCGAGGGCATTGTTCGATAAATTTGTCCAGGAATGGGTGGAGAGGGAACGAAGTGAAGATTCTGCACGATAACCAGCATTTTCGGGCTCGGAGGGTACGGTCCTACGGAGTCCTGGATGTATTTAACAAAATAGCAAGCACGAACTTGCGGCCTATCAATGGAGCTTGACCGAGTCTCTAACGAGCTGGTCTACGATCACATCTACAATGGAGGCTTCACTTGGGTGAATGTTCCGCATAACCATTGTGTGATCACCTCCGTGCCCATTGACTGCTCGTGATACGTCTGTTCCAGTTGCGAATTGTTAACAAACAGGTCCACATCTCTCTTATGTCCGCGTGATAATACTTGTCTTTACGAATCATGCCTCCATTCCAGGTAGTCTTCTTGTGATTATGCTGGATGTAGCTAACGACAATGAGCCTGACAATATAGTCTCATTACCCCCCATTATAGTCAATATTATCTTAACTGAACCTTGACTCGGTTTTCACACATGTTGATATCTGATGTAACATTGTTCACTTCACTATGTAACGCTTGGAGACATAGTTAAACGCGCTGGGTTCAAGTCACATTCTAAGCACCACCTTAATTCGTTTGCTGCTCCAACTCGCAACCGCTGGAAATTCTTGCGTTCCGACTAGCAAAGCTATACAACTTTTGCTGATGGTTGCATGTTCGGCTACAAAGTCCTCAGTGAGGTGTTCGTGGCTGGCAAAGTGAGCTAGATGTGCAAACACGTCCTGCTCAATCCCAAGCACACCAAAATGTTGAGTCGATCTCACTATATTTATGAAGTAAACTTTTATCCATATGTAAACTAGCCTTGTCCTACGAACAGGAGCGGTGACCCTGTGTACCCTCCCTTTCTAATCCGCGAGAATGCGCATAAAAGCCGTACCCTTTCTAAGATAGTTACAGCTCGACCCAAAACCAAATCAGTCTGTACAACTCCACCTAAAATGAGACCTTGTGCAAGTTCACATCCACCGCGATCAGTAGTACATCTTTCATCTATCCCGGACCTCGTTCCCTGGTCAGTCGCTCCCTTACTTCCCCATCCAGCCACCAGGTCATCACCCATTGGATCCACACGTTCACGCGCTGTGGCGATGCCGAAGCTTCCGGGCGGCTGCAGTGTGTGCAGCGGCTGCGAAGGGGGGCCGATCCTGCGACCGTGGATTGTGGAGCACACGGCGATCGCAATAGCGCTTGGATTTCATCAATGGCGGTTTTGGAAATGTGGAAATGTATGGCGAGGCGCTGAGGCTGGGGCGTGGTATCCATCTCATTTTGGATACGCAGTGGCAGAATGATATTGCCAATAATTAACTTGGTGCAGAGCAGAAGTGACTTGAGAATCGGTCGGGGTTCAAAGCATGATTGCGATCACGGGCACAAAATGGTATCAGACAGTAATAGAGTGTATCTTTTTCATTTCAGTCTCTAGATCCAAGATCCAAATTGTTGACTCTGATCCCGTACATCTCCCTCATCAATAAAGAGAGGCGTTACTCAAAAGGTATCTCAAGGAAAAACCAGTTCCCACATCATCCCAACACCAGAGGAAATTATCAACGATTGACTTGTCAACAACACAAAGGAAAAGTTCAGCCAAAGCTCACTTATGTATCAAAATATACAAAGACACCAGGATCGCCAGCCATGCCCAAAATGACCCTGATCCAGGTAAAAGAAGAGAAACGACGCGCGCTATGCAGCTTGAGCAATATCAGACAAAGACACACAGAGTCGCTTTTACTTCTGACCCGTTACAGTTGGCCCGAAGTCGAAACCTGCGGGCTGTGTTTGAGGTGGCGGATATGAAGGTGAAGCTAATGGTGTGTATGCACCGGGGATCGGTACGCTTGCGTATTGCTGCTCGCCTGGTGCTGCTCCGACGTGATCGTTTCGTCGCTCTTGGAATCCTGGAGAGAGTGGTGGTGAAGCAGTGTTCGTCCGTGTTGGGGCGTCTGCAAAGCCGTCTTGCTCTATTTTTGGTGTGGCGCCTGTTACCTTGATCGGTGGTGCTGAGAGGGTGAATGGTTGGGGTTGGGCGATCTCGCGAGCATATGCGTATTGGACCTTGTCGCTCTCGCCAGCCTCAGCGGCCGAGTGAGGGTCGACATACATTGGGTGGCCTGGAGGTGGTCGCCAGCCGCCAGAGCGAGGAGACATGGGACCAAATCCAGGAGTATTTGGTGCCGATTGCGAACGAAGCTGAGCAAGGTAAAGGTCGGACCGAGCGCGGTCGCGCTGAGCCATGGACTTCCTCAGCTTCCTCTTGGACCAAAATCGGTAGAAGACAATTCCGTAGATAGTGATGCAGAGCACCTCAATAACTACTTCGATGATACAGCAGACAAGAGCCCAGTTCTACTTTGTAGTTAGTAATGTGCTTTCTTAGGAGGACGGAGTTCGCGTACCTGAAGACGGCAGACTAAACCATAGGCAATGTCATCCTCGAAAAGATGTCGTCGCTTGTTATCTACGCAAGACCAGCCCCACATGTCTTTGTTGTTGTTCTGCGCTTTGCTTTGGTTGAAGACGGCTGCTCCTACAGCCCACATGATGATGCTGAAGATGAAGAATCCAACGGCGAAGACAGTGTAGTAGGCGGCAACCTTCTCTGCTCTCCGGTGCCCTCCTTTGCAATAGGCGATCATGACAACAACAGACATAACCAGAGAGATGATAGCGATGGACAGGAGAAGCATTTGGGGCCAGATCTTAGTGTTTTCGGCCCATGGAGGGAGATTGTTTCTTTTTGGTAGATTTTTTGTTGCATTGAAGATGGCGAATGCTGTTGCAACCATGGAGAGGACAATAAGACTGCATGCGAAATTGATGCCTCGTAGGAAGATTTTTGCTACACGTACACGGACCTTGATTTTCTGTTCACTGTCAACGACTGGACATGAGCTACGCAGGTTTGCTGTATACATACCAGATCCTTGGCTTGCTCTCTTTCTGTCAACGCTTCATGCTTCTCGAGCTGTTGCTCTTGCTTGAAAGTGGGGCTCATGATGGACATTGCGCCACCAGGTGTCCGTGGAGGTGCGCCTGGTGATTTCAAAGCACTCTTAAGCGGTGTCTTTGGTGTTGGGGGAGGAAGGTATTTTCTGTCGGTTTCCTCCATCTCGACTGATTGCATGTAGCCGAAGCCTACGTCGGAAACCTGGGGTTGTGGTTTGTAGTGGTTCGTTGGGTACTCGAACGGTGACCGAGGGGGGTCAACAGGTGAATAGACTGATGTTGCTTCTGCAAAGCGTGCTGTGCGTGGTGTTCTGACGTCGAGAGAGTCTTTGGAGCTCCGTCTTTCAATCGTAATCGTAGTAACCTTTTTATCGTTGGCGGCCATCCTAAGACTATCCAAGGTTCACGCGAGGATATTCCAAGCTCTCATAGAGTGGGACAGTGAAGAGGGGACAGGATGAAGATGTGTGTGGGGATGTGGATGAACGACGACTATAATCCAGTCCAGCTTAGACCAGTCGCAGGAAGTGCGGATAAAAGAGACAGAAGTCAAAAAGACGCACGACGTATTACAATAAGAGACCTGCTGAAGAGAAGAGAAAGGAGCAGGCTATGGGCGAAGCGCTGGGCTTTTGTCTCGGGGCGCTTCGAGGGCGGCGAGGTCAAGGATTGGACGGAGGGGAAGCACGGGTCGAAGCAGGTGGAGAGAGATGGGATGGAAAGCGGGCGGGTACTTACAACGTCTAAATGTATGGCGCCAACGGAAGCCTGCTTGCACCACTGCAGGTCCCCGTCTGATAGGCTGACTGGGGAGACGAGCTGGTTGCAATGGCGCGCAGAGGGAGGAGGGGAGTGGTGGCCCCGAAATAGACGCCCGGGAGAAGTCAATAAAACGATTTACAAGACGAAGCGCATCCAGACCGGAAGGCTGCAGGGCAAAGAGCTTGGTTATGAAGGATCTGACCAGGTGCTTATGCTGCCCGTCAGCGCTGCTGTAGTAGGAAGCTTGCTACGGCCGTGATGTCGTCTAGTCGTCTAGCCGTCCAGGTCGTACGTGTGCCCTCCTGCGCCTCGAGAGGGTGAGGGCGCCCTCTGAGGTATAGGAAAAGCAAAAAGCCGGGTCCATCTTCACGCCTCGTGCCCCTCGGCAGCACCGCTCTGCCCAGCGAGTGGGCGTTGTGAGTGCCAGGGCAGCGGATCGTCGACACCCAATTGCCAGGAGCTGTTTCGCGCCTGCAAAACGTGACATGGTTGTTGTGGGTGGTGAGTGGTTGGGGGTTGCAGGGAACAGTGCATCAAGCCAAAGAGACGCTAGCCAAGATAAGCTCCAGCAAGCGCCTTCCCAGTGATCAACCACCAATCGCGGCGGGAAGGAGCCTCCAAGTCTCTTGAGGAAGGCGCCGCCCCGCTTCCATAGTGGCCCACAGTTGTTGCTGTCGCTCGAGGTGTGTCGCTCGAGTCCAGACGCCAGAGGTGGACGTGGGCGTGGACGTGGACGTGGAACGCTGCTCGACGCCTGCAGAGCGACATAAAGCATCCGGCTGCCCGCAATCCATCACCGTCATGTATGCACTTAATCTGCCATGTCATGCTGTCAGCGTCGTCAATGCCCCGCCGGGACGTGGCGACGGAGTTTGCTGCTGCATCCCATGTCAGACCGGGTGCCGCCAATCAGAGACTTGCTCCGCAGAACCAGGCACAACCGCTGTTAATTAGCCGCACATGTAGTCTGCCAGCCCCGCGGATTGGGACATTTATCCTGCATCTCGCCCGTGTCCTAGCCGCATCGGGCCAAATCCGTTTCGATTTGCTGCCATCGGCTGCGGCCTATTTTTGGGGACATTTTATCCTCGTGGGGTGGTACAACCTGAGTGGCTACCAACTGCCATGCTTCCAACGGCAACCAGGGCTTCTCTGCGCTGGCAACCCTCTTCAGACCTTCCATCAGCGTCCACGTTGACTCTGATCGGTGGCAACTTTGCGTGCACACATCACACTGAGCAATGAGGCCGAGGCAAAGTGACCTTCCCCGGACGCCATCTTCACCACCGACGCACAAGGGCCGTCCCTTGCGTGCGGGATGGATTGTGCAGATGGTGTTGAGTGTAAGCCTTCTACGGATGGATCTCAGCCCACCTTCGCCTCGAAAGTGAGACACGGAGGACATGTACTGCAGACGTACCGCGATAGAGCGTGCTCAAGTGTACAAGATGGGGTCCTGCCGGCTGCCGCAACTTCGAATCAACACACAGCCCTCATCGGTCGGTACCTTCGCTTGCTCGTACTCAGCTACCGGTACTCACTCTTGTCACTTCGAGTCCTGCACAGTTTGTACAACATAGCTTCATAAGAGACCTATAATTATCACATTCCACTGCAGCTCTTCGTTCCAACAGCCGTTAAAATACCTGCACCTGGACCAGCCGTTCATTCCGCACGCTAGACAGATCATCCGGGACGGCCATGCAACCTGTTTCGAAACAATTTAACCCCCTTTTAGCCTCGCTTCCACTACTCGGGTTCTTTTTACTCCCCGACATTCTCTTCCTTGTCTCTTTTATATTGCTTTGCATCGTATCCCACCTGCTTGCAGTATCTTGAATTGTGCGGGCTGAACATAGCCCTGGAAGGAGCTGCGTCAGCTCCGTGAATCTGCCTTCGCGAGGACCGGTAGTTATTATTATTAGACACGTTTGATTTGTATGGCATGGGACATGTCATATCGCAGGCGACATTGTCGGCAAGGCTGGAACCAGCTTTCCCAATACCGGCATATGGACATATTCGACAAGAATAGGAAGAGATATATGGAGTGCGCTCTACAAACAATTGCCTTACAATCAAACACAATCAAACACGACGAGAATAGATGTTCCCGAAAAAGAGAAGATATGAACAGAGACTCAGACCTAACCACAGTTTCCTCTACGATACTCCAAGTAACGTAGTCAAGAATATCCACACTATTAAATCAAGTACTCAGCGAGCTTTTTGACTGTAGTCACTCCCACATTCCAACCAGTAAATCTAATGAAGCTACATTATGCCAATCTTCTGCGCCCAACAAGCATCAAATTTGGTACTCACTGAGGACATCATGGTAAGGCTGATAGAATCTCGTGTGCCTAGTTTCATCACTATTCCCGCAGTTGCCAGAAAATAGCGGCTCAGGGACCATGTGCTCGGTACGAGTGTACAAATCCATGCTCTTTCGTGCATGACACCGATTTAGGACGTCAGACTTCTGAATATATGAGTTCGAGGTCGAGTTTGACAGCCCCTGACACGCAAAGCTCGCGTCTGAGCTTCTCCTATTCCTACCTCTGAGAAGAGCCGATTTTCCCGCGGGCTTTGCGAACGTGTCAAATAAATTTCGCCAATGCATTGGAGGCGTACTAACTCTGGCTCTTTGCTTACCTTTCTGGCACTGCTCTAAGATTAGTGGTCGTGGCCGTCTTACTAGCTTTGCCTCCGCGCGGCTTCTCTGGGTCAAGGAAACACCGTCACAGTTGACAGCGTCATGAACAGTGCCTGTTGAATGACAAACACCACCGCATTTTGCGGCTACATTCGCCGTTTGGCCTTCATCGACGGCCATAAGTGGACTCGACATGTTGGCTTTGCATGCATGTTTGTCAGTCAATGCTCTCAACCGGGGGGCTCTCACTTTTGATACATGACGGAGACTTTGAGTACATTGGATATCTTCTCGCCTTTCTATTGCATGTTGTATCCCAGCAGCAGCGATGCCTACCAGATAGGCACTCTCCAGACCCATCGATCGTCGCATCTTGGGTGCAGGCTCCAATTGCGGAATTGGAGGAAGAGGCTTATTAACATCAATGTGTTGAATGCTCAGATCAGTTGCAACTGACATATAGCGAGAATACTGTGAACGATCTCCTTCCCGAAGAGCATCGTCTTGGCGCAGGCGGAGGCTCTTTGATATGTCACCTCTCTTGAGTTGTGCAGGCAGCGGTTGCGATGGTGGATATGCTGCCAGCCTTACAGGAGGCAGCTGCTGTAATGGGGCCACTTGAGGCTTGTCGCCCATTAACGTTGTTGTGTCTTGCCTAGATTTGGCGTGTTTATGCTTCCGAAATTGCCTGTAGCTCTTCCACACCTCTTGTCCTTCGCCCTCTGGCCCTATCTTGTAAATTTCCTTAGCCACACGAAAAGACTCTGTAAGACTTCGAATCGCTTGAACTTTGTCAACTGAATCCCTAGCTGATGTAGCACTGTACGATGTAGTGTCCAAGTTCAACCTTTGTCTCCAGCACATCTGCTTTGGCTTAGTCTTAGGCAAATTGATCGTTGGGTTGTAGTATGAGGGGAGCATGGTAACGTCAGATTTTTCCCTAACATCTGCTGCCAGTGGAAACACGGTAGGTCTGGGAGCTGGCACGGCGCTAGCGTAATGTGGTGCGCGTACGTGTGTTGTGTAAGGGGCTATGGCTACTTTTGGATTTGCCATGATTAAAGGGGAGATGTTCGATGGGTTCTGTATCTTATTAGGGGTAGTATGTTACTCTCTTAATCAGATCTGTAGGCGGTCTCTGGGGTGCAGTGTGTTTGAAACTGGGCATATGTCCTTATTGATGGTGTTATATATGGAAGTGTGTTGAAGATAATCAAAATAGGCAACTGAAATCTTGACATGTACTGGACTAAAGAGAAATATATGCAGTCAAGTAGAAAGACGATGTGGTGATATATAGAAAGCATTTTGTCTAGACATTGTGCAGAGACCTGATAAAGTGTACAGATATAGTACCACCTGAAAGGCGGAGTGTGAAAATTCAAAGACCATGGCAGAGTAAACAATGGAACAAAGTAAGTTTGAGTAGATCTCGGGTCCTTTGAAAGCGCCGCGGCTGTTGAAAGCTGGACAAGAGAGCTACCTAAGCGAAGGATGGCTGATTTTGCTGTTGTGAAAACACCTAGGAGCGAATTCGCAAAATGCTAACAATATAAAATCGAACATTTTCTCAGCTTTAACCAGCTGTAGGTTTGCTGCTATAGATTCCGATAGATTGCTTGCGTAATCTTAACTTGGCCTACCCGCTTGCATTTTCAACCTATCAAACTTTGGTGTAAATTTTGTACCAGCCATGCAATAAGTATGACATTTTCGTGCAGAAACTCAGCATGTGCCTGTTGCGATCCTACTTGATGATGCGAAAGTGCAAAAGCCTGAACCGTCGGGACTTTTCGCGAAAGGCCGCGGTTTGTCCCTTGCTTGCCCGAAAAGCCGCCTTACAAATGGAAGAAACCAGGAAAAGTCCAAGCACACTTCTCGTCTTGGTCGGATATGTACGGGATGATGAAGAGAGTGACGGCTTCTGAAACCACGTTGCTTAAGGTAATCACCACGTGCGCGCCTGCTACTTTCAGAACTGAGGCAAATCCCTCTGAGCACCTCGGGTGTAAGGCTATACACGTCATTTCATTGTTGCTAACGAAGCTGTCATTACTATTATTCCGAGGCTCTTACATGGACACAAAGATGTCAGCTAAGTAAGCTTGACAGCGTTGTAGTGCTGCCTTGGACAAAGAAGAAGGTCACGAGGAAGTTTTGCATGAGTATCTGACCACGCTCCATTTCATTTTGTGTACAGATATCGTTCGCTCTTAATAATCATCATTCATTTGCACTTGGTTCGTTCGTGCTTTTTCAGGTCATCCTGGCGCCTGTCTCATGAAAGCCCACTTACAAGTTAACGGCAGTCCTGAAGTTCTGGCCGGCGTAGATGGCGTTGTCACCTGTACGAGAGTTAGCAAGACCATTTATAGTCAAACGTGCTGTACTTACCGAGCTCCTCCTCGATACGGAGGATCTGGTTGAGCTTGGCGAGACGCTCAGATCGAGCTGGTGCACCAGTCTTGATCTGACCAGCGCGCAGACCGACCACAATGTCGGCAATGGTGACATCTTCAGTCTCACCGGAACGATGGGAAACCATAACACCCCATCCAGCACCAAAGGCGTCCTTTGCGGCCTGGATAGCCTCAGTGATGGTACCGATCTGGTTAACCTTCAGGAGGAGAGCGTTGCAAGACTTGAGCTCGATGGCCTTCTTGATGAACTCGGGGTTCGTGACGGTCAAGTCATCGCCAACAATCTGGAAGTCGGAGGTCTTGAAGAAGTAGGACCAAGCCTCCCAGTCGTCCTCGGCGAAGGGATCTTCGATGCTGACGATGGGGTACTTCTGAGCAAGTGACTTGTACAGCTCGGCTAGTTGCTCATAGGTGAGCCACTTGCTCTTATCGCTGTCGGGGTTCTTGAAGTCGAGGTCGTACTTCTTCTCTTCGGTCTTGTAGAACTCACTAGATGCAACATCCATGGCGATCTTGATCTGTCCAGTGTAGCCGGCCTCCTCAATAGCCTTGGTAATGAGGTCAAGGGCCTCTTCTGGGGTCTGGATATCGGGAGCGACACCACCCTCATCACCGACGTTTCCAGCGGACTGGCCATAGGTCTTCTTAGCGAGGCTCTTGAGCTTCTGATAGACTTCGGCACCCTGACGCATGGCCTCGGAGAAAGTCGGGGCCTCACTAGTAACGATTAGATGGACCTCGGAGAGGCGAGTGGGAAGGATACGCTTACGATGGAACGATCATGAACTCCTGGAAAGCAAGACGGCCACCAGCATGCGAGCCACCGTTGAGGACGTTTTGGACTAAACTGTCAGTAAACACTAGGGCGGCCAGGGCTATAGTGTGGAGTGCGTACAGGGAACGGGGAGCACATAGGGCTTCTTGGTACCAGCCAAGTCAGAGATGTGTGCGTAGAGAGGGACGCCCTTCTCGGCCGCTGCAGCCTTTGCAATAGCCATGGAGACACCGAGGATGGCGTTGGCGCCCAGCTTCTCCTTGTTCTTGGTGCCATCGAGCTTGTTCAGGAAGGCGTCTACGGCGGACTGGTCCTTGACATCAAGCTTCTCCTTGATGAGTGCAGGCGCAATAGTGTCATTGACGTTGGCGACAGCCTTGGTGACACCCTTGCCGCCCCACTTGGACTTGTCTCCATCGCGGAGTTCGCAGGCCTCGTGCGAGCCCGTGGAAGCACCGGAGGGGACGATGGCGCGGTGGAGGCCGGTCTCGGTGACAATGTCAACCTCGACGGTTGGGTTGCCCTATGATCAGTGAGCTTCAGAGATCAGGGGGCATCGCAGAAGAAAACCTACACGAGAGTCGTAGACTGAACGGGCGTGGATCTTGGTGATCGTCATGGTGGTGGTAGGTAGGTGTGTTGCTATAGAATGAGTGGTGGTGTCAGCTGAGGGCTTTGCGAGAGGTGTCAATTGCAAAGGCAGGGAGGCGTGAGATGGCAAGGAAGCATATATAGGCGTGGCAAGGGCCTGTGATGCAAGTAAGGTGAAACTGGGCGAGGCCACAAAAAGCAGAAACGTTCAACCATTGCGCGCGGGCCTTGACCGTCAGAGCACAGTGGGACCTCAAACATTGGCGGACGTGCGGGATGCATAATTCGGCCGCGGATGGACAGATTATAATTTGAAAAAGACTTGACTTACCAGGTGGATGTGGAAGGACGGCGTTGTTGTGTTTGGGTGGGGTGAATCAAGTCAGTAGTTGAGGAGGGGCAGTGGTTCGTCCCTCCTCAGCAGATCTTCAGCCCCGCCATGCCGCGAACCCATTGGCCGCTGCACCGTCTCTCGTAACAGCATTTGCGGGTAGTCTATCGCAGAAGCAAGTAGGACGGAGTCGGAGCGAGAATCTGCCCACTTTGGGACTGTTGAGGCATAGCAGAGAGTTAATTGCACCGCACGTCCTTGCTTCTAGAACCGACACTTGGGCTCACCACGAAGCCCTATAAGTACAGTAGTGCAATTCTGCCCACCCTGAGACGGCGAATGTGAAGATTCGGGAGCATAACACACGCATTGATGCTGCTTCTTCCATGTGGGTGGCCACATCGCCGTGGCCGTTGAGAGAGACGTTATAGCCGCGTTTGGATGAGCTTGGAGTGAGTGCAGCCTTCAGGAATAGAGCCGGCTTCCCACACATGCCTCTGCCATACCTAGTATGGCCGTAAGCCCGGATGCTTGTGAGACAGCCACAAGAAAGGATATTCACGATAATGGATCCGGAGTCAGATGGGGACTGTCGTGCAACCCACGTTCACGGACCAGCGAAACAGCGCAAACCAGCCAAGACATGGCCCAAGCTTCATGGCCGCCGCGTCGCTCAGAGCTGCCTCAAGGTCCAACAGCAGCCACGGTTCCCACTCTCCCTGAACAACCCTTCTCCTAAGCTCTGAGCTCTTCTCGCCTCCAGAGTATCGCCAAAAGCCCTACATCGCATCCAATCTTTCCTTCGCTGCCGTTGATTCCACCTGCCTCGCCGCCACCAACACACATCCAGGAACTATCCCAAGCTCAGCACCATGTAGGAGCTATCTCGACATTAAGAATATGTCCTGTCTGACCAGTTTCTAGGGAGGTTCTACTAGGAATTACGGGCAAGGACTTTACCCTCATTGCTGCCTCAAAAGCTGCGATGCGAGGCGCCACCATCCTCAAGGCCTCGGACGATAAAACCAGGGCACTGAATTCACATACACTGATGGCTTTCTCCGGTGAGGCCGGAGATACTGGTATGATTAGCTGGAAGAACCTTGCTATGTTATAGCGACAGAGGATAGCTAACAAGGCTTCAGTGCAATTTGCGGAGTACATTCAAGCAAACGTTCAGTTGTACTCGATGCGGAACAACATGGAGTTATCGCCCGCTGCGACCGCCAACTTTGTTCGGGGAGAACTAGCACGAGCGCTTCGTTCACGGAAACCATACACAGTGAACCTATTACTAGGCGGCTACGACACAATTGCGGACAAACCTACATTATACTGGATTGACTACCTGGCGAGTCAAGCATCGCTCCCTTATGCTGCGCATGGTTACGCTCAGTATGTCATCATCCAATACCACGAGCCCCATGATCTCTCCATATTTGCACGTTGTGATATTACAAACAACATTTACTGACCCCCGGCCTTAGGTACTACTGTCTCTCGCTACTTGACAAGCACCACCACCCAGATATTGACTATGAGAAAGGCCTTAAGATCTTGCGGATGTGCACGGAGGAGCTGAAACGACGTCTACCAATTGACTTCAAGGGCGTTCTTGTCAAAGTGATAACGAAGGATGGGATCAAGGACGTCGAATATGAGGATGATGTAAAAGTGGCTATCCCGTGAAGTGGGGACACTAGGAGCCGTGACTGAATTTCAGCCGCTTGGACGACAAGCATACTATGCCGTGTGCAAGCTGGCATGGCCAAGGCACTCGGAAAGGCGGAGGCAAAACCACAATCCTGGAGTCATGATAGATGCGCCATGAGTATAACGACAAGCATCAACTAACGATGAGCTGTCTAGTCTACATCTGCTTTTGAATTAGACATGATAGTGTAATGCACATTCGTCGAGTGTTGAGTGCATTACTACTTCACGTGCACATCTTATTTAAGGAAATCGAAATCATCGAAGAAAATCTCTACTAGAGCGTTCGCCATAAATGTCTTAGCAGGGCATATGTGGAGTCGTTGTCAAACGGCAATTGGGAGGGTGACTTGGTGTGAGATCTTGATTAGATAAGCAGGGTCCGTGCTGTGCGCGCGAATAAAAGCTCTGCGTCCCTCACTCTCCTCTTTTCTTCTTTGATCAAAAAAACACGAAATCAGCCACGACTATCAGCATCACTGTTGCTTTTAGTTGCCAGTCACTACGGTGGCGTGATTCCGGAGAACAATACCTCCTATAGGAAGCTGCCGTCTCGTTGGGTCGTCTTAAGTGATGGCGATGGGGCGCTGGTGTCGATTTATCGGGAGAACAAATTCAAAAGCGACTGCTTCATTGCGTATACAACCGAGAGGAGGACTTTCCTTACCTCGGTCAGTTGAAACATTGGCAGAGTTGCAGAACATTCAGTGCATCTGTATCAAGCTTGGTTTAAGTGATTGTGCGCCGCCCTGCCATTCGCAACCTCCATAGCGTTACAGATTATACTGGATAAAACTTGTGGTCTTGCGGTTGATGATTCTATCGAGTGTTGACGCTGATAATAACAAATTGAATATCCTACTCTAGTTTTTATATCCGTTCGGATAACCATTTGCCATGACCTCCTGTAGACCATTAGGAAGACCATTCGTTTGACCATTGGCCTTACCATTGACATGTCCATTACTGAGGCCGTTCATCACCTTCTTTGATTCATGCATAGCTTCCTCAATGGGCTTATCATTCAATGTGTAGCCAGTGTCAGAAGCGTCGACGAAAGCATCGATGCCAGCACCATGTCGTGGGTATTCCTTCATCAACTTCTTGTGTCTCCGCAGAGCGGCATTCATCTCTTCAGCCGTCACATCATTTAGAAAAACACATTGTCCGATCGGATTCGGGACAGCTGCACGCAATAATCCATCTCGAGTTTTCAGGATAGCCTTGGTAGCCTTTTCAAGCATGTCTTCGTCAAACAACTCATGATCCATGGAAAGGCCGGCTCGGGAAAACAGATTCAACAATCGTCGATGTTCTTCATCACTCAGCAGCTTGCGCTCATTGGCTAATGTTGCAGAGTACGCCATATCGATGGAGATGGCATGGCCATGACGTAGAGGGACTGTCGGCGAGAGCTTTGAGATTGTCAAAAACGGACAACAACTGCATTTTGCACTTAACTTACTTCGTGGAGAGGGCTCCACGTGTGACCGTAGGCAATAACACGATCTAGCCCAATCTCATGAAGATTGGGTGTTTCGAGCTTCAACATTTCGTGAATACCAGCACGGTTTATTTCATCCGCTGCCTTGAGGACCTCCTCGTCATCGCCCTGACGGCCAAAGCGCGATGTGATCAACTTTTCACAATACTTGTCGAGCAAGTCGAATGTGGGTCTGTGGGCACAGGTTGATATCTTGATCAACTCTGCAAAACCATTTCGGACTTGGCCTTCAGGCAGTGTCTTCAAGAATGTGAAATCCAGGAAAGTGTGCATCGGAGCGTGGTAAGCTCCAAGTCGGTTCTTGTAGTTGCCGTAGTTGACTGCAACCTTGATGCTGACACTAGCATCAATGAGACCGATGACTGTTGTTGGAATACGGATAAAGTTGGTGTTCCTTCGGTATGCTGCACATGCGAATCTAAAAGTTATAAGTCAATACTGTTCTTGTAAGGAATTTAGGCCAGAGTGCCTTAGAGCTTTTACCCAGCAACATCGGTTACCAAACCTCCTCCCTGCGTGATGTCAGTACAGTCCCAAACTCAAGTTCAACTCCATACATACTACGACAAGTACAGGTTCCTTTCGAATAATCCCAAAATCAGTCATGGAATCTACGATGCTCAAGAGAGTCTTCATCGACTTGGCCTTCTCGCCGATCATAGTCTTATGGAAGGTCAACGGTAGACCATAATGGTCGAAGTATCGCTGCATTTCCTCGCCATAAACATTGTAAATGTTCAGGTCCATAACGGCGAGGCAACGGCCCCAGCGCTCGTAGCATTTTGCGAGCTGAGGATTACCAGTGTTGAAAACTCCATCGAGGAACGTAAAGTCATACTCGATCTTCTCGTAACCCTCGACGTGAAAGCCGCTTTTGGTCTCCTGGACCGTAGCCTTGAGGTCTGACATGATGGCGATGAAGGAGGTTGAAAATGTGTAGACGAGATACGTACAGTTTCTGGGGGTTAGAGAGTCCGGGGGCTCTCTGCTATAAAACGACTCAAGACTAATGTCGCTTCCAACTAACAATACCGCTTTCAGTACACGCGCCCGTTCAATTGGCTCCCATATGTCGTCGACATTTAAAGCAAACGTCAATCATACGCATATTTTTTTATTATGATGCGATAGCTCAAGGATTCCTTGTAGTTGTGGACTTAGTACCACTCTGCTTGTAAGAGACTAAGCTCCAACCAGACTGCCATGATGTGATGACTTAAGACCAGAGCCATTAGCCGGTTCCGGCACATGGGAGATGCAATTCTCTCATGCAGAATGGGCTTTTGCATCCTTTCACAAGGTAGAACAACCGTAGTTGCAAGCGGCCAGGCACAAACTGGGTATAGCAGACCCGCTAACGACTCTAGTACCTGGGACGGAGCACTTCCAGGCCTGGAGGAGCATGAACCAGAATTGCGGAGGCAACAGCCATTAGAATTAATGTATCATTACTCCAAAAATTTCATCATGTCCGACTGCATCCCATTGCGAAAGCTTGCTCTGACTTATGGCCTCGGCAGCCAGTCCAGCGAAGTTTGAATACCCCTGATAGTTTCGCATGGCTGGCTCGCGTTCAACTACACGCGCGACTTCTGGAAAAAGTCCGTCACCTCTAGAGTTGGGTTCGAATAGTGACGTTCGGCGAGATCTCAACCGATGCTAGCTCCCGCCTCGGATAGATAAAGTTTAACGATCGTGGATCAGAGAAGGGATGTGGACTGGGGATGATAGGCGCACGCAATCATGTCAAAGCCTTTGTGCTCCCGCCACTGGCTACGAAAGCCGACATGGCCCTAGATTCATTGATGACAGGCACATCTCAACGTCAACACTCTACTCTAGCAGTCGTGCACCAATGAAGACGCCCCACATGAGCCTCACGTATCCACATGTTTTCGCCAGAACCGGTCTCAAGGCACTTCTTGACGCAAGCCACGACCCTTGACAAGGAACCTGCTTGCTTCGATTGATACACGTCCCGTGTCTGTTGATAAATTCCTCGAGAAAGAGAACCTAGCAAAAGCAATTGCTCATCTTGTTGTATAATGGCTGACGTCTTCATTACTCTTTGGCACAATCGTTCTGCGACAGTAACCCATAACCGTCAATCGTACCAAGGTTCCCCGTTACACATGTTCCTGCGCTACTATCGTCATCATTAAATGCAGCCCCGCACTAAAAACACGCGTTGAGGGGTGCTCCTTGGACCCTTGGACGCGTCAAGCTCATCGCTGCTGTTGCAATTGACACTTTCGGACACCAGCAACAACCATGGTGAGCTTCGATCAAAGTAAAGCGTACGCAGCTCAGGAGGAAGAGGGCGCCTTTTTCGACGATGGACGAGAAATCGAGCTTCTGCACTTTGTTTATTCACATCCAAGAATCGAGAACATACGAGGCTCACCCCAGGATGTTCTTGCTGCCATTGACGAGTATGGACGGACAAAGAAGTATCTGATGAATGTGGGAGAGGATAAGGGTCGGATCGTTACAGATTTGATTGCGGAAGTTAAGCCAAAGACGATGGTATGTACTGATTTGATGAGATGTGAATGGCACTCAATGACAATATTCAGGTTGAACTCGGCGGCTACGTAGGCTACTCATGCATTCTCTTCGGTGATGCAGTACGCAAAGCAGGCGGCGAGCGATATTTTAGCTTAGAACGCGATCCCGCCTTCGCAGCCGTGATTATGTCTTTAGTCGATCTCGCGGGGCTTTCCGACCTCGTTAAGGTTATCGTAGGCTCAAGCGATGAGAGTATTGCACGACTGGTGTCAGCTGGCCAACTGAAACACGTCGATCTTATGTTCCTGGACCATTATAAACCTGCGTACACGACCGATCTGAAGCTCTGTGAAGAGCTAGGCCTTGTAACAAAAGGTTCAGTACTAGCTGCCGACAATGTCATTAAGCCTGGAAACCCGCCTTATCTCAAATACGTGAGGTCAAGTGTCCAGGACAAATTGAACGAGGCAGGACAGGGCGATGCGAGCAACCTCAGTGGAATTGCTGAAACTAATGTCAAAATGTACGAGAAGAGATATGGCAAGGCCAAGTTCAGTGAGAGCAAAGGCAATCCAAATTTGAAGTATGAGAGCAAGCTAGTAAACAGCTACGAGCCAACTGGTGTACCCGTAAGTTCATCATCCGGATCTTGATGTACATGAAAGTAAGTAGTAACAAGCTCTAGGATGGTATTGAGATTACAATTTGTGTGGAATAGTTGAAGAATCCGAGAACACGCACAATCGTATGGAACGCGATTAAACAATACACATGAGTGGATCTAGTATGCGTCGACATGCTCAAAGGCTTAATTCGAATTCAAATACAACTCAATGCGCGTGAAGGCAAGACAAATTCATATTGGAGACGACAAAATGTAACAAAGACGGAAGTGCAAATAAATCATTTCTGAGTCAAAAGACTTGTCAGTTCATAGTAGTGGTGTACTTTTATCAATATCGTGAAGGCTTTCTTTCCAATCAACTTACCCTCGCAACAATCAACCGAACTTCCCATACAGCCACCAGCCATTCTTCAGAATTCCCTCAGCACCAACCGCCGATCACGGCCAAAATCCTCCACGTGTCTTTGTTTG
Source organism: Pyrenochaeta sp. MPI-SDFR-AT-0127 (assembly GCA_020747015.1). Classification (NCBI taxonomy): domain Eukaryota; kingdom Fungi; phylum Ascomycota; class Dothideomycetes; order Pleosporales; family Cucurbitariaceae; genus Pyrenochaeta; species Pyrenochaeta sp. MPI-SDFR-AT-0127. The sequence goes on along the minus strand of JAGTJM010000011.1, from coordinate 666,055 downwards.
GGTTGAACTAGAATAGCGAAACTTTGTTACACGGGCCTAAGTCTCAAAGTAACGATGACGTGTAGACTAAATCCCACTTACAAACCATTCCATGCACAGACTCAAGAATGCAAACATCGTCGCACCACAGCTCGTCTATATACTAGTATCAACCAATAACATGCTATGAGACTCCGGAGCTGCCTGATTGGATCATTCCTTGTTTTGTTGAGACCATCGTGTAAATTGTCGACTGACGTCTTTCTCGCTTGAGGGCAAGCCAAGTCGAGGGCCGACCACCAAACTCAGAAAGGCCGAGATCACGTTACTCCCCTTCTACCAACACCAACGAGATGGCAGAGGGAAAGCAAGGCGGTAAAGAACCATTTTACTATAGTCATATTTGGAAGAACATCTTACTGCTATTTTTGAGCCTCGTCACCGCTCCTATTTCGGCCACAGCTGTACTGGTCAGTCTCGCTGTCTCCAAACTCCACCATGACCGCAATAGAACATTTTCAAAGGAGGATAAGAAGCATAGAGCAGCAATACAACAGCGGAAAACTATCCTCGTTACCGGAGTATCCATGACTAAAGGTTTGACCATTGCACGCAACCTGTCCCAACATACACCACACCGTATAATTGGTGCAGACATTTCAGAACTATCACCAGGTCGTTGGTCTTCTGCAAACAATAAGTATTATCGCCTGGACACACCAAATGGCGATGATGCAGATCCGTACATTGATTCTATCCTATCCGTCATCCTGAAAGAAAAGGTCGACCTGTGGATAAGTTGTAGCAGCGTTGTTGCCGCAGTGGAAGATGGACAGGTTGTTCGACTTGCAGAGAAACAAGCAAAAGAGCAAGGGAAAAGGTTTGAGGCTGTGCAATTCAGAGAGGATGTTGTGGAGAAATTTCACGAGAAAGATAAATTCATCGATTACATTCATTCGCTCGGTCTCACGATTCCTGAGTCATACCGCTGCACGTCCCCGAACGAAGCATTGGATATTCTCATGAGAGAATTGCACAGTAATTCCCCGAGATCATCCAGGAGAGCCAAAACGACGTCTAGGCCCATGGGCAAGAAGTTTATCATGAAACCCATTGGGGTTGACGACAAAGCCCGCAACAACATGACGACGCTTCTGCCATTCTCAACTGTAGAGGCAACTACCAAGTACATTCGCAGCCTCAAAATCACCAAGTCGAACCCGTTTCAACTACAACAATTCATAAATGGCAAAGAGTACTGCACACACGCTCTCGTCATCCGCGGAAAAGTCAAGGCTTTCACTTCGTGCCCGAGCTTGGAACTACTCATGCATTATGAGCCGCTCCCTCCTGCATCAAGTCTCAGCCAGGAGATGCTGAAATTTACAGAACGGGTCTGTGAAGAGGGTGGAGAATCTTTCTCTGGACACTTGAGCTTCGATTTCTTCGTTGAGAACGAAGATACTGGGAAGAAAGTCACCTTGTATCCCATTGAATCAAACCCGCGCGCCCACACAGCTGTGATACTCTTTGAGCAGACACCTGAAATGGCAGATGCGTACCTCTCAATTTTCTGCGATCCCACAGCCGAACCCAGTCGCAAATTTCCACCAGTCTTTCCGCGGGCGCCGACGCTCAGCTACTACTGGCTCGGGCATGACCTCATAATATTTGCTATTCTCCCTGTTCTGGATTTGCTATTTGGGTACGGATCTTGGAGAAGGGTTGTCAATGGTCTAAGAGTAGTTTGGCAGCACTTGATATATTGGAAGGAAGGAACGCTTACTTTTGAAGATCCCTGGCCATTCTTTGTACTGTATCATGTATATTGGCCGTCGCGGTTCGCGATGTCGCTGTGGAAGGGAAAGCCATGGAGTAGGATTAATGTTAGTACGACGAAGATGTTCGAGGTTTAGAAAGAGGATGACCAAGAATATTTCACGCGTGCACTGTAGTCTAGTTTTGGGGGGATTGTTTCAAAGTGTACTATTGCAGACTTAGCATTCAATGAGTGTGAGAAGCCCCTTCAGAGTCACGGAGGATCTTTCAGACTGAAAAGTGTAAAATACCTCGTATTACTTGATTTCCCCTCCATCTTCGTAGTGCTGACCATCTCACCTCTCCCCATCTTCCCTGCCCATGACCTTTCGCCACGGAAACTCTTCTTTAAATCCTAATACCTCTCTGATCTTCCTATTACACATCGGTGACTCTCTCCTTCCCATACTCCTCGTGATTTCGACATTCGGACATATCTTTTTCAACCACTCCTCAGTTGTACCCTCCTCATCTTCGATCGTGATATCACCATTCACTGCATTGAAGACTTGGAAACCCAAACCATCATTCTGCAAGCAACAATTCACCATACTTCCCAGATCCCTCACATCCGTATAACTCCACGCATGGACTTTCCAGTCCCTAGGGTTGGTCAGATATTCCTTCATCTTTTCCTCGTGTTTCTCTGGTTCGATGACCGCGCTGATACGTAAGCAGTAGATATCGACACCTTTGAAGCGTTTAGAGAAGCTGTGTGCGATGCGCTCCATGCAGACTTTGCTTGTAGCATAGACATCCATGGGCTCTGTGGGCGAGTCTTCTGTTAGTGGAAAGCTAAGGAAGTCCACGTCGCCTTCTGCGTAGGTCACGCCGTAGGTCGTTATGCTGGATGCGAGTATGATCTTGGAACAGCGTTAATATCACTTTTTCATTGATCAGGGGACGAGTACTTTTTTTATGCCCAATTTGCAGGCAGATTCAATGATATTGTATGACCCTATGGTATTAATGCGGAATGTTTCATTGTCTGGTATCCTCATCGGTTGGGGTATGCCTTAAAATCATTAATGGACTGAGCTACGGCTAAAGATATGGCAATTACCAGCGAAGTGCACGACAGCGTCTGGCGTACGAATCGGGTCCTTGAACGGCTCGCTCACTTTGAAGTGACATGAAAGGCTATTAAAGGCCTGCGCGCCGTCTGTCAGGTCGGCTTTAAGTGTGTGTACGTTTGGGTTGTTCAGTGGCACGACATCCACGTTGAGAACCTCATGTCCGTAGCTGAGTAGTCTGTCAATGACATGGCGCCCTGCTACGCCGGAACCGCCTGTGAAGACTATGCGTTTAGGGGAAGGCGGGGATTGTGAGGACATTTTACAGTGTCGAGCAGGACAAGGGCCTTTAAGATAGGTAAGATGAGCAAATCATATGGAGGATTCGGAAGATAAGGTCCTTTAAAGTAAGATTTCAAAGCCGAGCTTCCCCGCCCTAACCTGACGGAGCTCTGAGCTACACAATCCGTCGCTGCGATTGGCTCACCTCGTGCACCAGTATTCACACACGAGCTGTAATGCATATACGCGTGCCTATTTCTCTTATATAAGCAACGAGAAAATTCGTACCTTCAACAGTACATTTCATTCATGTCTATCGTTTGGCACTCATGCTACGAGTTGGCCGCTGATGCCTATATTTGTAATCTTCGCGCCAGTTCTCAAGCTCTATCGGCTTACGCTGTCTGCGTTCCATACCCTCTGATTCTGTCTGCAAAAGCCCAGCTCTGGTTCTCAAGCTTGACGTCCTCATCCAGATGAACGCCTTCCTTGGTGATGACGGCAATCGAATACCTGTCCATACTCCTAGCATCTCTGTAGAACAGGACCTTCATACATTCTTTGACCTTGTCAACAGCCTGCTCCTTGCTAACGTTCTGCACCGACGCTTCATCTGGCAGTAATGTTCTCAGGATTGGCTGAGCGAGATGCGCTCCGAATCCAGTAGCTAGTGACGGTGAAGAGAAAGTAGTGCCGAGGAGGTCTGCGCTTGCGAGAAATGGCTTCGAATCGCTGTCCAGTCCAGCGATCAGTAGATGGTTCCACAGCGGGTCGAACTTTGATCGACGGTTGTACATAACTTTGGCGAGATATGTGTGAAGGTTCTTTGCGTTCAACGGCGTCTCAGTGGAGGAGTAATTCTCGCGAATATCAAGAGAGTTGAGCAGGCGATCGAGGTATTGCATGTCGGATACGTCGCCGCCGAAGCCTACAACGACCTCATCGTTGAATTTCCGTAGACGCTTGACGTCTGTGAAACGGGCGAGTGAACCGTAAGATGCTACACAATCCTGTTAGAAAGTTTGCCTTGTATTGTCCTACACTGCTCTTGTTGCCGTACCTAGGTTGTCCGCAGCAATGACTACGCCGTCCTTGAACTTCGCTGCAAGCACTGAGGTACCGGTCACAATCGGGCTTTGTGAATGCTGATTTGGACCGGCAGTCTGGAAGTGTGAAGGGTCATAAGCGCCGTAGACATCGTCTCTGGGCTATGGTATGTCAGTGTTGCTGTTGCTGTTGCTGTTGCTGTTGCTCGAGGTTGGTGGAAGTACGTACGCGGCCCCAAGCTTGTGGGAGGTGATTCATCCTGATCAAGGTAGCTGGGGCTTAAATTAAGAAAGAGGGAGAGAGAGACGACTTGGTTTTTGCGGAGAATGTAAGGATTAAAAGGTGCGTTTGGAAAGTGAAGGTGTTGTCACGATGCCCGTCAGGCAGTCGGTGGTTGCGCACTATTTGCCAAGAACTGGCCCAAGCTCCATCGACACATATCGAACTGTAGCGATCTTCTGCTGCATTGCTTAGGCAAAATGCTTGGAATTGACTACGCAAGCAGTGATGAGGAAGAGGTCATTCCGGCGACAAGTCTAGAGGTGAGGCTCGTAACCCTGCCGCAAGGGCTTCGATAGCTACTAATATCGAGTTGACCAACATCACCTCCAAAGTTGAGCTTCTACAGCCGCCTCTGTCCGAACCAGTCCCTTTCGAGCAACCTCTAGTTGCCTCGGATTCTATAAATGGCCCGTATCAAGGCCCAACAGCGTTACCGCCCCCCGAAGATGGAGGCCCAGTAGACAGTTCTGCACCAGAATCTCCAGTGGCCCCTGCTCGCGCCATGATACAGACTCTCACTCTTCCTACCGTACCTAATTTCGATATACCACATTCACCACCTGGTTCGCCACCTCAGAGAGCGACGAAGAAGTTCGCGCAGTTCCTTGAACTGAAAAAGAAGGGCCAGCATTTCAATCAGCGGTTGGAGACATCCTCGGTCCTTCGAGATCCAGATCACTCGCAGAAGCTTTTGAATTTTGCAGGGATCAGCGAGGAAGATTCGTATGCATCAACACTGTCAGAGCAGGTTACAGTGCCGACTATATTCCCAGAATGGGCTTACGTGGAAGAACTGAGGGCTTCGCAAAAGCGAGTCACCCAAGCAAATGAGCAAGTAAAGTCAAAAGCGCCAAGAGAAGCAATCAACTTTGTTTCCGCAACCAAATCCGGTGCATCAAGTGGGACTGGAACGCTTTCAGGGAAAAGGTTGTGACAGGATGCTGCCAAGGGGGTTTTGGCAGGTACTGACAAGGTAGAATCCAGCCTTTCATCATCTCAGAATGTAAAGTAGACACGAGCAGCTGAAGGACGAGGACAGGGATAATTCATCAATGAGGAGTGGAAGGGGATGGAGTGGCAGATAAATATTGCAAAAGAAGGTTTTTTGGAGTCGAGAGATAGGAAGTAAAGTAGAATCTGCAGGGTTCAATAGTATGCAGCAAGAACGGACACCAGTACTACTTCCGTCTATTCCATTCAAGCGACTTTTCCCAGATCAATTGATATGCGAGCGATGGCTCTCTCTTGGTTCAAACCATATTCTAGTCAACAAACTATAATTATTGGGAGCTCAAGTTGCCATCGCATCAACCGAGAATGAAGATATATGTATCAAATTTGATCATCGTTGTTAAAATTGTTGTCACAACCTCTCTTTGGTGCCAAGAGGTTGGCCCAAGCTCCAGGCATTCGTGCTCCGCGTAACTCCAAAGCTCCACAAGTATAACCAGTTGACACTACCACGACTTATCCTACAGACCGTTTCTACCGAAATCGAATTCGTTTGTGACTCCCCGTAGTAATTTCAGCTTCGACAAACTCATAGCGATCGCGATGTTCACTCTTGCACCTCCTCAGGGCGGGCCAGGTTACTCGTTCAATCAAACCCCCACAGTTGCCCCGTCAGGCGAGAGGCAGCATGGTTTCTACCCGTAAGAAAATCACAATGTTTTAGTTTTACTGATGCTGAGAGTCTACAGCTATACCGACAACGGCGGTTCAACATTAGGCATTTCAGGTGCCGACTTTGCCATCCTAGCGGGCGACACACGTTCGACTTCCGGTTACAATATCAACACACGATACGCACCGAAGCTCTTCAAGATTGGTGGAGAGGGGCCAGATAACAAGGGTGCTAAGATCGTACTATCAGTGGTTGGCTTCGCAGCAGATGGCGATGCGTTGAAGGAGCGACTGGACACCATTGTCAAGATGTACAAGTACCAGCACGGAAAGCCCATGACCGTCTCCGCATGTGCACAACGACTCAGCCACATCCTCTACAACAAGCGATTCTTTCCGTACTACGTACATGCCATCTTAGGCGGCTTGGATGAGGAAGGCAAGGGCGCGCTATACTCATACGATCCGGTAGGCAGCTACGAGAGGGAGCAATGTAGGGCGGCTGGTGCAGCTGCATCCCTCATCATGCCCTTCTTGGACAATCAGGTCAATTTCAAGAATATGTATGAACCGGGCAGCGGAACGGGACATGACTTGAAGTCGAAACAGGCACAACCACTGCCGCGGGATCATGTAGAAGATTTGGTACGAGATGCATTCACAAGTGCGGTAGAGAGACATATCGAAGTCGGTGACGGCCTGCAGATGATGATCATCACAAAAGAAGGTATAAGTGAGACGTACACACCACTGAAGAAGGATTAAAATGGCATACAGTGGTTGAGAGACAGGTGAGGAGGTTCACATGAAGCAATACGAAACTTATAGTGAAAGTATATGAATTGCACGGCATAGGCTACGGCATTAGAATCAGTTCGTTCGGCCCAAGTCAAGTTCAAAGTACAAGCTTGACATCATTTCTTGTTTTGAGTGATTTGCATGTTTTATTGTGTTACAGGCTTGGCTAAAGTCCCCTTTTGCACGGTCATATCTGGCTCTCTGACCTGCGTGCCGTCAAGCACCACCTACCAATACTTCCTTCTTGTCTGCGGGTGAAGCAGCTGCCTGTGAGGGGCGGCGACACTAGGAAGTGAACTTGCCAGTACCCACTCGTTTCCATTTGCATCTCGCTACTCTCATTGGTATCGTCATCATCGTCGGTTCCACCTACGAGAGAACAGACTCTATGCCTAATGTAGCCTGCGGAGTCACTACGATATCTTCTCCGAGGGAACTTTCAGGTTATGATACGATCACTTTACTTGGTGTTGCGAGCGGAAGGTCTCATGATGTCTAAGACAAACCACGTCCCGGATATGCACCTCTCAATTTCAGGTCTTGAGCTCCATAGAGGGGGAAGGATCTTACATGACAGTCAGCTACTCAACCCTTCTAATTGCGTGGGAATGAGCGAAGATAAGGGGACTGAGAAAATTAAAGACTAATTGCGGGTAATCTCAAGTCCATAGAAGCAAAGGCTAGGTGTGAAGAGGATTAACACGCAAGCTACGTATAGGCATAAAGAGCCGATCAGGTGTGCATTTGGCCATGTGAATGAAAATGAATAACTAAGTGACAGCAGAAAGAGTCCGTCGTGTGGTTGATATTCTGAGAAGAGAAGAGCAAATTGATTCGATCTGTCAGGCATCGCGACAGGAGCTCCGTAGTAAATTTTCTAATAAGGTTTTGACCCGTTGGCCCTGTTTCGAGTTGAGATCTATCGTTTGATCACGGTATGCGACAATCTTAAAGTAAGCCAGTTGGTGGGTTGACGCGTAGTAGCATCTGTGAAGTTGACCAAGGATTAACCCCAGAATCCTCATATCTCTCTTTGACCTTCTTGTTACTCACACACCTCGTTCAGCGTATGACACCCAGACACGACCCCTTTTCTGGCAGCCCATGGTGTCTTCCAGGAGGATCCTGAGAACGCTTCGGCAAGGTCACTTCAAATCCGGAGAAAAGTGGAACAAGGCCCACTTGTTTGCGGGGAGTGTGGACCAGTCCTCCAACTTCACACCTCTATCCCGAGCAGTTACAAGATGCAACATGCAAAGTATCGATCGTAGTGTTGATTGGGCCCGCACAACGCTAAGATGCTTGTAAGAGCTTGTCAAGAACTCTTGTGATGTCTATCATCCGGAACCGGCTTGCCGTTTGTGCGAGAAACGTGGAAGCAATGCACAGTTCTTTTGTGGATGAGTATATATCTAGAGCATCGTTGAGTCTGCGTAATGTAACAACGTTCAAAGGGCGCATTTCAGTTGCAGTCGCAGGTATTTGGCATCCATCCTCAGATTTTGTGGGTTGATGAATCCTGGGGGGGAACCCTTAGTCTTCGGACGGTCCCGACAACCACGCAGCTAATCAATTTGCAGGACTGACGCAGGGCAACAAAGATCGTCCTGGATACCGGTATTGGAGGCATGTTCTCATTTGTGCTTACCTGCTCCACAAAACGGGCGTCCGGGCCAAACGATGCGTCTGGGATGGGACGACTTGGGCTAGCGAAACTGTCACCCTCCGATCCTCCGTCCCGGCCTGCCAGGCTAAACGACAAGCTTTTGGCGAAGCCGCTCGTCACCCGTCTAGTCGTTCAAGGAAAAGACCGTGTTGATTGGCGCAAATCATCGTAATGTATTGCTTGTGCCCCGATTCATCTCGTTTGAGTCATTGGCGTGCGCGGATATAACCATACGTCGCGACATGGAGATAGGGTGAATACGCGGTATACGGGTCCGAGTGCGAGACGGTCTCAAAAGCCTAGGCTCGCGTGTTCATGAGCAGAGCGGAGCGTCGTGGTTTTGGCGCACTATATTGCGGCACTGTTCTTGCTCTCTTTTCTCCTTTGTTCTCTCCCTACTAGAGTGCTTGTTGTGCCTGCTTTTATAGCACAGCTTTCGTCCATCTCTCGCTCCTGGACTCTATACCCACAGACGAGCGACCGTAATCCCACTCTGGGTTTTACTGCCCCTCCTGTACGACCTTTTCACATCGGGGCGTCTACCGGTAAGAGTTACTTTGCTTCGATACGTCTGATGGATATATATCGCCACTCTGCGACTATATGTCAACACGGACACCTTGCATAGAGTTACTAACAGTAGCGCAAATAGCACTCTTCACATTTCCCCTCCGTCATGGCAACACCGTCATCGCTACCAACGCGCACGGGAGACGTGCAAGAGGTTCACAATGACAATGCCAAAGAAGCATTTGCGCAAGGTCATGACGCAGACCGCACTCTAGAAGACTCCTTCTCAAACGATGTAGAAAAGGGCGTTGAAAGCCACGCCCATTCAACTCACTCCGACGAGCGAACACTGTCCGGCGAGCTACCCATCCAGGAAGCAAACGTGGAAGAGGCAGACCCAAATATCGTAGACTGGGATGGACCAGATGATCCAGCAAATCCCCAGAATTGGCCCGCGAAAAAGAAATGGGGGATAATATCAGCTCTTGGTGCCGTGACTTTGATCACTCCTCTCGCATCAAGTTTCTTCGCTCCTGGTGTCCCCCAAGTTCTCCGTGCCTTTCATGAGACTTCCAACATGATGGCTACCTTTGTCGTCTCGGTTTATATCCTTGGTTTCGCAGTCGGCCCTTTGATTATCGCACCAATGTCCGAAATGTACGGCCGCATGCCGCTGTACAACATCTCAAACCTGCTCTTTGTCATTTTCAACATCGCTTGCGCAGTCTCCAACTCGATGAGTATGCTGGTGGCTTTCCGATTCTTTGCTGGATGCGCGGGTGCCGCGCCATTGACGCTTGGTGGAGGAACAATAGCCGATATGTTTCCACCACAGCAGAGAGCAGGTGCTATGGCCATCTGGTCTATTGGACCTCTCCTCGGTCCTGTAATTGGCCCTGTTTGTGGTGGCTTCCTGGTTGAACACATGTCCTGGCGCTGGGTGTTCTGGATCATGGCTATCTTTGGTGGTGCCTTTGGCATCGTTCTCCTCATCGTCGGCCGCGAAACATACTCCCTTACACTGCTCGCAACGAAAGCAGCGCGACTACGAAAGGAGACTGGAAATGAGAACCTGCGCTCCAAATTTGCGAAGAACATCTCGACCAAAGACATCTTCATCCAGGCAATTGCTCGCCCAATGAAGATGCTCTTCCTTTCTCCCATCGTCGGCCTTATGTCCCTCTACATCGCCATCAACTATGGCATTCTATACCTGTTTTTTACCACTGTGACCTTCGTCTTCGAAGGACAGTACCACTTCTCGTCCGGTGCTGTTGGACTTTCCTACATTGGGGTTGGTGTCGGAATGATTGTAGGCATGGCAGTACTCGGCGTTGTCTCTGACAGGATAATTCGGAAGCAACAAGCCAAAGGCAACGTCAAGCCCGAACACCGTCTCCCGCTCATTCTGACGCTACCCGGAGCTGTTGGCCTTTGCATTGGCGTTTTCGTCTACGGCTGGACTACCTACTACCGTGTACATTGGATTGTGCCAATCATCGCAACATCTTTCATTGGCCTGGGAAATTTGACGGCTATGATGACGATCCAGACATACCTCGTTGATGCTTTTACTTTCCACGCAGCTAGCGCAATCGCCGCAAACACCGTCTTACGCTCCGTCTTCGGCGCCGTTCTGCCACTCTCGGGTTTATCAATGTACGATGCACTGGGCCTTGGATGGGGTAACTCGCTACTTGGGTTCATCTCACTGGCGTTCATCCCAGTTCCCATTCTATTCAGATACTATGGTGAAAGGATACGGACAAATCCAAAGTTCCAAATCCAGTTCTGAGCGAAGACAAATTTTGCATTTCGACGTCGGATAGCATTTGCATTTGCATTTGGGTGGCGTTTTTGCGGACTGGGGATCGACAATTTACAGTAAATCCCACTAGCATAGAATATTCCGCAATTTATAGATTAATCAAAGTCTTTTATTCATCTACAGCCATTCTCTGTTTCATGTGTACGATACACACTTCAACTTCCATCTGCTACACGTACTCGGGGACCTCTACCATCGGCTTCGCTGTCGCAAACTTCATCGCCTTTGCATAATACTCCAACAAAGCATCTAGATCCGTCCTGACCTTGCTGTACTCCAACCTCATCTTCTGTCTCCTGCTGCCCGCAAGCCATATCGCTTCTCCTCCCGCGCCCAGCCTTTTCCGCATCTCGCGGTTAAAGTTGATTGCGTGTCTTATATCCTTTTTGTCCGCAGTCTTTGCTTTGATAGCGACATAGCTCTGCAGGTTAAGCAGCACGGCTATGTCGAGGGAGTGCGCGAGTGTTGTAGCGGGGGAACCAGGGAAGCTGGGCAGGTCTGATCCGGTTTCAGATTTTAGGTGAAGGAACACAGCAGTGGTGAGTGCAGTATCCATGTACGTAAATGGGAATTTCTTCAAGTCGGTGTAGATGGCTGGAGCGGCTGTCAGAGCACATGAGAGGGGGTCCCATATGTTTAATGGCGCTGCATCAGCAGATACAGGAGGCTGCAGGGTTTTGAGCATCCAGAGATGTGCATTAGCCCATTGCTGGTCCGCAATAAAGCTTCGGGCGGTGGAAGGAAGTGTGCTGAACAGTGTGGGTTGAGAAATGAGGTAGTCTCGAATCGTGCGGTGCGTGTATGTTACCTTCAAGCTGTCGGAGTTCGTAAGTTCAATTTGCTGGCCAGGTGGTGATGTGTCGAAGATGGTGACAAAGGATTTGCACTGGTACCTCAATAGAATGCGCATATCTTCGGTGCGCTTCGCGACTTCGGCAGGTTTGAGAGGTCGCACGTCCGCTGCTAACGTGGCTACAGTTTCAACCGTGAGCGCAAAGGAAAGCGATAGAAGTCTGGGATATGACTCGCTTTCGAGGAGGGTATATACTCTCCAGAAATGCTCGAGGTCCACAGGTTCGAACTTGTCCAAGATATGAGGCAGCAGATCATCGAGTTGATATGGCAGAGCATCCGCTCGGTCTTTCAAAATGAGAAAGTCATCTTCTTCTTGTAGACCATCGAGTAGATACGCTGTTGTTAAGGTGGCCCAGAGGAAAACTCCAGACGCCTTCTCAGTAAGCGTATTAATGATTTTCATCTCTTCCTTTCCATCCATCTTCCCTCGCAACTTCTCCAACCTAGGCTCCTGATTGAAAGCAATCGTTATGTACGACTGGATATCGCTCTTCGTAAATTCGTCCATCACCAAGCGCGGCGCCCTTTCGAAAGCGCTCTGAAAGACGGCTGAATCACGACTGGAAACGCAAAACTTGACATTGTCTCTCTTTGTCGACCCTATGAGCAGGGAGATGAGTTCGTTCGAATAGCCATCCATTTCATCCAATCCATCGACCATGAACAAGAATTTCTTTGACGCGTCCGCGATCATAAGCTCAAACGCTCTCTGCAGGTCAGGAAATGCGAACTCAGATAGTCCTCCTCCATAGCTTGTGAATTGATTCCAACGATCCGTAAAGAGCCCCTGAACTATGCCTTGGTCCTGTTGCAGGGGCCCGAAGATCATGTCCTGTAGCGAATCATAAAGGACCGATCGAAGCAGACCGACCGACGATTTGTGAAGTTCAGTTCCAGCGTTCCAGAAGAAGAAGCCGGAAAAAATACCAGGCAAATGGCCAGACCAAGCCTCGAGACTTGAAAAGATGCGCGGATTACGAAGGAGGTACTTCATCAATGTTGTCTTGCCCGCACCTGGCTTGCCTGCAGCGTTCTTCATCTTAGTGGGGATGGGAGGAAGTAAGATGGTTTATACATACCTGTGACCCAGAATAACCCCTCACCCCTCGCACTTCCAAACCACTCCAACAAACCACCAACCTGCTTGCTGCTCTCCCCAAAGACAAATTCAAATCCACCGTTCATCGGACTCAGAATGCTATTCACCCTATCATCCAGCTCTTCAAACCACAACAGCTTGAATATCGACTCACGAAAATGCGCTTCATGTTCCGCAGTGATCAAGTTATCAACGTGTTTGGAAAACTCGTCGACGTTCTTCTTCTTGTTGGGTTTCCAGTCATTACTATGGATAGCGTCAAGCGCGACGTTCTGCCATTTCTCCCAATGATACAAGCGCCTGGAGTCATCAGCCGTGAAGATAGGCAGTCCACTTTCAGCAGATTGATTGAGGTACTGGCGCATGGCAAGGAGCAGGGTGGTATCGACTTCGCGACGGAGGGCGCGGAATTTCTTCTTTGCGCCCGTGACATCGCCCTGCTTCCAGACGCCGTTTGTGAGCGCGTCGCGTGCGGTGCTCCATCGTGGGTCGCCGAAACTCCCTCGTGCCTGCGTAGCTATGAGGGCGTCGATGAGGGTGTTTGTCAGTTCCTTGGTCTGATCGGCGAGCTTCAGGAGGTTTTGGGCTGCTTCGCTCAGTGCCTTGCCCTTTTTCTCTGCACTCTTCTCGTCATGTAGTTTCTTGAGTTCACTCTGGCCAATCAGATCTGTCAGACGATAGAGATGGTGAATAATATCCTGAAGAAAAGCAGCATTCTCAACAGGTGTCGTTGACGGGCCACTGGGCTGAAAGATTGGATGATCCTTGCGCAGGGTATTGATGCTGAAGTCAATAACCTGGACCAAGGCTGAACCAAGGCCTACAGCTGGTATTGGTCTCGCCATGACCTTTTTGTTCACATGTAGAAAAGAGGAACGACTTCCTGTAAGATCGAGGAGCTGACGTTGACGTTAAATTATTCGCTGCGCCGCGGACGGTTCATGGGTCGTATACATGGCACTAGGCGATTTTCGTGTGCAACCTCGTATTTAGTGCGCCTTAGATCTTATATGTGTGCGCCTGGCGACTTTTCGCGAACAAAGAGTGGGGGCTGAACCTGCCGTCAACACGGCTGAGAGCTGGCTTGTCCGTAGGGCGCAAACGAACCAAGCGTTTAGGGTCATGTGAGAGTACATGTCCAGTGCGGTATTGGTATATTTGTCGGACAAAACTAAACAATATAGCTAAACTATTCTTTTCTCTTTGATAAATTTGACAAACAACGATCGCTCAAATGAAGCAGATTGTCTCTTAGAATGTCTCGGTTTCCATCTCCAATAGGATACAGATACTGTCGCAATCCACGAGGTGCCAAATACGGCACGGTTGCGCTCCAGTGAACCGTTGCAAAGTATGAATAGCAAGAGAAGTGCATGCGACACAGCATGATATGCAAGCTTAAAATAATACTCAAGGAAATCCAGCAGATGGTGGGTATCTCAAAAGAGTGTGTCCAGTATTGTCCTCCCAAAGCTTCCCGACAACTGCAAGACGCTGCAGAAATTCGTAGAGCCAAAGGCAGAATCGAACTAAGCCAAAACAAAAAAAAAACATTAATATCCTGGAAAGAATAAGAAACTGTGCTTGTGTGCCATGCTAGCTCTTCGTACCTGATGCCTGCTTCTCTTCAGAATTACGCAGCACAGGTTCGTTAGTTGACTTTGTTACTGCTTCATCATCTGCTCTAGCGGGATGCTTATCCCCTCTCCAACCCTCGTGATTATTGGTTGGCCTATAGTCTTTTAGATGGAACTTCGCAGCATCCAATTTAGCCCCTGCTTCTCTCTGGACTTGATGTCTGAAATGTCTAGCAGGCATTTGCCCCTCTGCCTCTAATCGATCAAGCTCCTCCACATCACTACTACTCATACTACTATTCCTGCTCAATTGTGTGTACACAACATGATCGCCTTCCCTCTTCTTGCGCTCACGCTGCTCATTTTTCATAGTTTCCATCTTCTCGGCATCGCCCTGGCAGTCGAGTGTGCGTATGTGCAGGCCAGGAAAGTTGGATTCGAAGAAAGCCTTGAGTTGAGGGAGCAGTTTGGCGTTGGGCCGATAGGTACCAGAGTCATTGTCGATGACGAGTTCATAGTAGGATGGGTCTTTGATCTTGGGATCCTCGTCGGGCGGCCCACCGTCAATGTCATCGGGAGGGTGGCTCTTGTTATTGCCGCCTTCATCCGGTGGGGCACGCTCATGGTGCTTGAGTCGCCGAATGAAGAACTCGCCTGAGAACGCGACGTATGCTGCGACATCGCTGTGCATTGTGTGTTTGGATAACATGTCGATGCCGAACTCCTTGCCTGTTTCTGTGAAGCGGAAGAGAGCATCTAATGTCAGAACATATGTGAAGATGCGGCCACCTTGGTCATAATGCACTAGCTCGAGGAACTTCTGCGTAAACTCTTTACAGGGCTCCTGGAAAACTTTGAAGTCGGTTGCGTGGTCAAAGTTGTACACACGTGCGTGCTGATGGTGTAATGCTTTGGACAGGATGAATCCGCGCACTCCCTTTGCGGTGAACATGCTCTTGACGAAGGGTTTGAACTCGACGTATCGATGGTACATGGCTTCAGGGACGGGGCCTCGCAGTTGCATTTGGTTTGACTGGAAGTTGTACTTCTCTGGTCTCTGCTTACCAGTCCTTCTTGATTTACGGCCATCGTTGTTGGGCTCTTTCTGGCCAAGGAGGCGTCCGAGTAGCGGTGAATAATGCCGTATCCAAAACTGTGGTCCGATTGTGTATGCGCGACCACCATTCTCGTCTTGAGTTTTGCCTAGCACTTCGACGCTGACGTTGAGGGTACCGTTCATGTGCTCGGCTTTGCCGAAGCATACGGCAACAGCTCGCAGCAGCCATGCTCTCTTGCTCACCATGCGCTTTCTGATGGGGTATGTTTGGTCTTGAATACCGGACCAGTTGTCGTCAAAGGGACCGACCACCACATGCACGTTACCGAGGCGGTCATCATGGTCTGCGGGGTCTTCGTCGTAGATGCGGCACTTGAGCGTGAAGCCAGCGGAGGGGACGTTGGCGACTATCCATTCACAGTTCCACACGGGGTCGGTGCTCTGGCGGACTGTCGGGGTGCGTATGATCAGCGGCGGGTCTTCCTTGTGTCTTGTCGGCAGCCCCGTGTTCAGCTGGGCCATGATGAAGGGATCGGCCGAAAGGGTGTTGATGTCGGCGAGCGGCAGGTTATTTGCGCGGTGGAAGGTGAACTTGACCGTGTAGCCTGGCGGTGCGCGCGGTATGGGCGTGTCGTCGAAGCCTCCCTCTGGGCCCTTCTTCTTGCTCGAATTGGTCCCCGTCTTCCTGGGCTTTGGCGGCTGGCCGTCGGGGCCGTCGGGGTTCTCGTTCTTCTCCGCTGGCCCCGTCGCATGGCCATTCTGTGCCTCGTCCGGCCTCGCGTCCTTCTCTTCAGGCATTCTTGCGGTGTGCGACGACGAGTCTCCTCGCGACGAGGGTCGTGGTGCGGGTCAGGTCGGATGTTGCAGGCCGGCGCGAGAGAGGGCCTGCACGCATTTATGGCAGGATCAACGAGGAGACGGATACGTCAGGAACCGAACAATCATCAGAACCTGCGCGCCGTGTGGCTGAAGGGGGGACAGATGGTGCGGCTGGGAATAAGGCCGAACGCGCAATCCAAAGCGGGCGGAGCTGGGCGGGTGTTGATCGACGAGGGTGCTGCCCCGTGAGAAACAAGCTTCGCTAAGCAACGGCTAACGCTTATTGACGTAGCGCCAAATGCCTGGCGTGACTCGATTCCCCCAGCATTGCTGCCAGTGACGACGCCCATTCGCTCACCCGCCCTTTTAGCCTGGCCGCTTCAGTCTGCTGCATTCATCCGAAGCTGGCAACCATGCGTACGGCACCTTGCAGCTGTCGAGCCACACATTGAGCCATATCTGACGTCACGGACCGTTGCGGTACACAGTCTACCAAACATCTTTGTAGTCGCATGCATTGCTTCTATCTAACTTTTGTAAGAGAGAAGACTCGCCACCAAAGGCCGTACAGCTTCCCACTGTCGAGGACCCTATCCGTCTATTACAAATCCATATCTCGAATCCAAGTAACCACAAGTATATCGTCTAAAACATAACGCCACGCTTGCTACCAAAATGCTAGTGCTGACATCCAACAATGCTCGCTCAGTACGGCCAGTTATTATTACAAAAAAAGTACAGGCGTCTCCTGAGCGCCCGAGGGTATCATTTGAAGTCCGATTACGGTGCTGAGTGGCTTGCTTCAGAAGCTTTCTGTCTTACGCAAGCCACATTTCGCACCTATGCTGCACCCATCTGAATCTGCTTGCCCTTCATAGATTTCCACTGCACAAAGGCTGCGCCGATGATGGAGAGGGCGCCCGCAGCAGTAGAGACGTAGAAGGTGTTTGTGAGAGCCAGATTGTAAGCAGAGAGCACGCCAGGGAGATATTCCGCAGGGATAGCGTTCTTGAGCTCTGTTGCACCGGTCCTGAGGACAAGACTGGCATCAAGATCAGGCACTACGGTCCCGAGATGTTTGATGAGCTGATTAGTGAAGACATTCTGGCCGACGCTGATAAATAGAGCTCCACCAAGGGTTTGGCAGAACATCATAATGGCAGTTCCGATTGCGACATCCTCGGCTGGAAGGACAGTCTGGACAGCGACAAGAGTTTGCTGCATCCCAGCACCAACGCCAGCACCGAACATGAACTGGTAGCCGATCCACTTTGGGGAGTTTGTATCGGTTTCAAAGGTCGAGAGGAGACCAGCGCCGACTGCCATGAGGATACTGGACGCCAGCATAAAGGGCGTGTAGTAACCAATGGCTGTGACGGCGCCACCACAGACCAGGGAAACGATGACAAGACCGAGAATGGCTGGAAGGTTCATGATACCGGACTTGGTAGCCGACACGCCCTTGATAGCCTGGAACCAGATGGCTACTTCATGTTAGCTTGCTGTAAGGTAGAGCCGATGGTAGGGAGGCTTACGAAGGTAGTATACGAGAATGAAGAAAGATGCGCCAAGCATGGCGCCAAACCAGGCAGAACCCCAGACATTGCGGTTCAAGAAGATACGAGGAGGGACGGTAGCATCTTCTTGCTTCCACCATTGGATAGCGATGAAGCCAAGTGCAAGGACGCCGGTAATGACAAGGAGCGCAATGATCCTTCCGCTACCCCATGGATACTTGCTACCTCCCCACTGGAGAGCAAGAAGCAGACAGATGATGCAGGGTAGAAAGAGAGCAGTGCCCTGAAGATCGAACTTCTGGACCTGCTGCTTCCACGTAGCTTCAACCTTTCGGCCACGACGGTTGATCTGGAAAAAGGGAATGATGAACGCAGCTGTTACTGCTCCAAAGGGGAGATTAATGTAGAAGCACCATCGCCAAGTCAAGTGGTCTGTGAAAGCTCCACCCATGCTGAAAGAGTGTTAGGACGTGCTGATCAATCTTGGTTACTGAGTGGGCACCACTTACAGAGGTCCAGCAACAGATGCGATTCCATACATGCCACCAATCGCTCCCTGGTAATATAGAGTCAGTGAATGCTTTACAGACATTTTGATACATGGTGCACTTACCATATATGTGGGTCGTTGTCGCAGGGGCACAGTGTTGGCCACGATCAAGATGGCACCACTGAAGATTCCTGCAGCTCCAACACCAGCAACGGCACGACCGATGATAAGAGCGGTAGAATTGGGAGCAACACCGCAAATCAATGAGCCAATCTCAAAGATGAAGAGGGCAGTCAAGTAGACCCATTTGATACTGTAGAAGGTGTAGAATTTCCCGTAAATGAGCTGCGTTGCGCAGGTAGTAAGAAGGTACGATGAGCCGTACCAACCAACGTCATTCAGGGCCTTGAACTGATCTGTGATGCGGGGGATTGCTGTTGCAATGATGGTGTTGTCCTAGATACGAGCATGAGTTTGAGACGAGTCGTGGGGGTTCACAACAGCAATAAACTTACCAAAGCCATGCAGAAGACGGAAAGACATAAAGCCACAGTGATGGCAGCCAGCTTTCCCTTGGCAGGGTATTCGAAATCATCGTCGTTGTCTGACGCGCTTGCTGTGGAGTTACGATTGGAAGTCTTCTCCTCTGCGGTGGCCTTCTCATCAGCGACGATGGGCTCGGCAGCGGCGACAGCTGTAGTCGTTGATGGAATGGCGCTCTCGACCACACCTTTTTCGTGATAGACGGAAGGCTCGTGGCTCTGTGTGGCAGTTTTCTCCGAGTCGGCCATACTGGCAGGTCGCAGATGGTTGTTCGTTGCACTCATCTATATTTTATGCGTGTGGGTTGTGTTTATGGTGAGGTAAGGGGCGTTGCCAAGATGGGTTTTGTTGGTGTTGTCTCCGAAATGGCTGTGTGAAGGCAGGACAGTGCCTGAGGGGCGAAAGGGCAATTATATGTAAAGAAGGAAAGGAGCGTGGATATGGCAATAAGGAAGGCGGAATTAGGGCTGAGAAGAATTGTGACAAGCAGTGACACCAAGAGCCATGGTTTGTTTAGTGCCAGGCTTGCTGCTCGGTAGAATTAGGAGAGGATGCTAGCCTGGCTTCATGGATCGGGCTCCCGGGTGACCGCGTCCCTTGACCCTAGAGAATGAGGCCATCCCGCATTGGCTTCTCTGGTCGGCAAGAGATTTCGTCCGAGGGGAATCTAAGCGAGCAGACTTTGCGATCAAAGCGAACCAGGGAGTGGTGGCCTGAAGCCACAAAGCGCATTGTAGGCGCAATATCCGATGATATGCCAAAGTGCAACCAGTCGACTGGCGCGTCGCATCGCAGGGAAGCCCGTCTAGCTCGGAACGAGTCACCCCAAACGAGCTGTCATAGCTCAACGACTACCATCTGGCGGGTCAACGAGAGCCCGCAAGCATCACCAAGCGTTTTGAGCGCCCCATGCCGGATTCCGCGCGCCCCGCCGAGAGACACATGGCCCAGAACCCCGGTCCTCCAGGAGCGCTGCAGCCTGTTGCATCTTCACTCCATGCCCATCAGGCTCCATGCACACCAACGCGTCCTCCTCACATGTCCGAGCCAAACTGCTGCTGCCTTGTGCTCTCATGCTTGCGTGCATGCCGGAAAAGATTCGTCCGTGAAGTCGCAATGGCATGCAAGCGAAAGTAAGTGGCTGCCATGGACGTCTAGAGCGGCGCCTCAGCCCTTCCACAGGCTCGGGTGCCAGCCGCCTGCCCTCGCGTTGGAGGAAAAGCTTGGCAATGTCGGACGTCGGACACAGAATCTTCGCCGCATCCGACATTGCCAAGCTTCGTATCGTCCGCGCTCTGATTTCGACTCATCAACATGCATGCCCCTGTCCGCAACACCATCTGAACCATCCCCGCCACTGTAGTCTTCCGTTGCGCCCTTTGAATCGAGGAGCAAGGGCCCACAAGACTTGAACTGCAATAAACTCCACAGGGAACTGACCATACAGACGATCGTCCACAACACCAGTAAGCGATTCACACATAGGGCGCACTATGAGCGTAAGCACTGCAGTGTACACCATTGGAGATTTCATCTTACGAGTACCTGCTCAAACGGCAGCAGAAGGGGGAGTGCCGGCTTCTCGCGACAACATTCCTTTCCAACCCCTGCACCACCCGCTTCAGCCTCATGTAACCCACCCACCACACGCTCATGTAAGCAAGTCACGCGCGAGCCGTTTTGCATCTCGCCGGTCAAATTATAGCAACTCTCGCATTTACATTGCACGAATGCTTCTTCGCAATTTGCATGCAAGAATGCTTCGCCGCCTAGGTCTAGTCCGATACCCGCCGTTGTCGGGTGGAATAGGGGAGGAGCTTAAACATGCTGGTTTGGTGATTCAGGCATGCTATAGGATTTTCTAGCTTCAAAGTAGGCTCCGCGTAGGCTTCGCAGACACTTTCAAGGATCTCGCTCCATTTCGGGAGTGCTCGCATTTCCAAGAAGCCACGTCTGCAACATCAACGCGCTCGCAACTATGACCCATAATCATTGTACGCTCTTCTGCACCCAGTCCCACATTCTTCCCACATATCCCTCGTCTAGCGGCTTGACATCTCTCAAAGTTGGGACATACTTTTTTGTTTCCACCATAGAAAATGGCGGTCTCGGCTTTGACTTCCGCAGCCCCTTGCTGTATGAATCCTTCCATAAACCCAGCAATTTCATAGCAGAGTGTCCGTTATCCCCGGCGTCCTCCAGTCGACGAACCCATTCGTCTGGTGGCACAATCTCGAAATCCTCCTTCTTCTGCAACCACTTGAGCATCTCATGCCACGTAGGCTTTTGGTGCGGGTTCAGCACATGATGGACAAGCATCTCCTTCCCGTCACCTACATTCGCTCCCGTCGTTTCAATAAACGCTTGCGCTGCTACGTCCACCGGTAACCAATCCAACGGCTCATCACGCAAATCAGGTAGACACTTTATCAGTCTTGCAGTGCTCAACATCATGGGCCACGCTTCCTTCGTGTTCCAAACTCCTGATATCGAATCACCAGCAAGTTGTCCGACACGGACAACGGAAACCCGCCCGTGAAGACTCGTCCGAGTATGTGCTTCGAGGCAGATATGCTCTGCAACCCATTTTGAGCGAGAGTAACCTAATGGTGATGCTGACGAGGGGTCGGACGAAAGTTTCTCGCCCAATTCTCCGGATTCGTCCAGTGGGCAATCCATGATGGCTGCAGTAGAGGAGCAGTATACGAAACGTGGAGGTTTAGCACGGCGTGCCTTCAGTGCGAGATCAAGTAGGTTTCGCACACCTGCAATGTTGTCCTTGACGAAGCTGCGAAGCTTCAAACGGAAGTTGACAGTCCACGCGATGTGAATGATCAAAGTCGCTTCCTTGGCCAGGTAATCGTATAATTCACCGTCGAGACCAAGTCGCTTTTGGTCCAACTGTGCCTTGACTACTTTGACTTTATGGTTAGACTTGTTCAGCGATAGGAGGCTTGCTAAACCTCTTTGCTCTAGAGCTTGGTTGACACGATCCTTCGCTGCAAACTCATCCGCCCCCCTGGTAAGGCAGTAGATGGTTTCGACGCTCACTGTCTTTTGCAACAAATCTAAGACATGTGCGCCAAGCGCACCCGTTGCTCCTGTAAGCACGACGACATCTTTAGTCTTCCGCTCAGAACGCAGGTCGTTGGTTTGGGCTTGCGAAGCCGGCTTTTCAAATGAGCCAAACTGCCCGACCAGAT
Source organism: Pyrenochaeta sp. MPI-SDFR-AT-0127 (assembly GCA_020747015.1). Lineage (NCBI taxonomy): Eukaryota > Fungi > Ascomycota > Dothideomycetes > Pleosporales > Cucurbitariaceae > Pyrenochaeta > Pyrenochaeta sp. MPI-SDFR-AT-0127. The sequence continues at coordinate 644,049 of JAGTJM010000011.1, read as the reverse complement.
TAATCATTAGCTGCTCTTCGTCTTCTTCGCCAGTGTCAGACTCTCCGTGTCGCTTTTGTAGAACAAAATCGGTCAGCCGTTGTATAGAACCGCAGTCTTCAACTACATTCATGGGCAGCGGGTCCGTGCAATCGGGTATCAGCTGCCTCAATCGACTCCTGAGTTGCATGCATGCAATTGAATCAACACCATAGGAAAACAAATCATCATCCTTCGTAAGCTCCATGGACTGCGAAGTAATCAGCTGCACGAGCTGAACAAGATATTGTGGCAGATCTTCGTCACGGACAATACCTGGTTGATCCGTCTCTTGTGAGTTATACGCACCCTCGATAATTTCCTCAAATCGAGTCTCTGCTGCTCTTCGAATGATGGTCCCTTTACTGCTTTTCTCAAGGGGAATACTTTGATGAGGTACCGGTACAAGCATGTTGAACGGTATTCTTGCATGGTCTTGGCTTTCGCGGTTCATCCTTGCTACTACCGGCTTCATTGCATCTATAATGTCTTGGTCGATCATAGCACTCGATTGCTCCGATCGAAGGAGGAGTGCACCAGGAAACGGTCGGTTGTTTCCAAATATGAGTACGTCATCCAGATGAGGCGATGTAGCTATAGCATCTTCAAGTGGAGCTGGATCAAACTTCTTGCCCGTAATGAGCGTCAGTTGAGAATCAGCCCGCGAATGGTACAGCCAGGCATTCTTGATGGTAGCGTGAGGCGCAAATAGGTCGGCTGTGGCAAACGATCCATCTGAGCGGTTCTTCTTAGCCTGTGAGAGTTAGCTTGAAGGTACCGTCAAAGTTTGATTAAGTACACTGTACCATATGTGGCCAACCAGGCTTGATAACAAGTTCCGCGAGATTGCCGTCCCGCTCCTCAAACGCCAGGAGTTTTGGAGGGTTGTAGTTACGCAGATACTGCCAAGCTTTGTCTGCAGTGAAGTCACGATAGGATGATAGAATGAAACCACATTCAGCGCTCCCGAATCTGGAGATGAGGTTGACTCCATGTGCTACTAGCCGGTCACCAACCTCTGCTGGCAAGGCTGCTCCACCAACACCGACTATAGCCATCTTGCGAAGGCATTCGAGTCCTTTTATATCAGCCTCCATCATCTGAAGCACGTAAGGCACAGAGGAAAAGTATTTGACTTTTGGCAAGCCTTCTGTTTCCGAGTATGACTCGGCTACATGTAAGCAATTGCAAATGTTTCGAGCCGTGATGGGCATATTTCTCCCAGGAAATAGCCAGATGAGGGCATTGCTAGTCCAGCATCTGAACAAGTCTGCAATACCTCCATGGTAGAGAGGAGTTGTAGTAAACGAAGCCATCGCTGGTATCTTTGGAAGATGTGGCAGGACGCCGATGGCGGCGCGATGAGACTGTGGAATTGGTGTTGGTAGCCCTGACGAAGTTCCAGAGGTATGATGCAAGTATGCAGCAGCGGCTTCATCCACTTTGGGGGTATCGAAACTCGTTCCAGTATGTTCTTGTATTACTCGAAAAATATCTTCTCCTTGGTGGAGTGGTACCAAGCATGATTTGAAGCAGGCCATGCCCCGCTCTTTCGTCAACTCCTCTACCTCATGTCCTCGTTCGCTATGAGCAGTGTCATAGAACAGCACCGAAGCCTCACAAGATGTGCAAAGATGCACAATTGCAGTCGGTTGACATTGCGGAGCGACCAGGAGAACAGAGTACCCCAATCTCATCAGGCCCAGCCAGGTGAAAAGGAACTCTGGGGAACTATGGCATAAGAGAGCTATAGTCCCTGCGCCTCCATGAGAGTCCAGAATGTCTAGTAGTCTCTCTGCGAAGACATCTGTTCCTTGATTGATGTCTTTAAAGGTGAGAACCTGATGGCCCCAGTCGGCCTGATGACGATTTGGAAGCGGGAATCCAACGGCCGGAAGGTTTGGGTGGTGTTGTGCTTGATGTTCCACAAACTCGCTCACAGTTCGATATGACTTGGATTTGGTGTTAGTGGCCGCAGCTTGGCCTAAGGTACAAACGAAGTAGTTGTTTTGCATCTTTGACATGGCGGGCGCCGAACATTAACCTGCTTGGCCAGATGTTTCAATGGCTACAAAAGGTTAGATTGATGATATCTCAGCTCCAATATGCACATTTTTCTTCATGAGCGACGGAGCAAAAGTTGCTGCAAGGCATATTTCAAGTCGTGACATCATCCATACTCGTGCTTGTTGAGACTTCACAACCCTGCGGCTGGGAAAACTATTCTGCCTTTCTGGTACAGAGCGACTATACAGTTTTCTGTAGAATACGTGATTCCGAAATCCTGACATGGCGCTGATGGTCTTACTGATTTCATGGATAACCAGAAACGAGTATGGATGGCCTGAGTTGGAAGTGCTGATCAGCACGGACCATGTACGCGTTGAATGGTTATGGTCTTGCATTCTTCCAATGGCCCTAAATTCAATCGACATTCAACCCACCGCAGATCCCTATCGCATCTTCATGCCTACTAGAAGCGTTCAATGAAGTCTAGTCTTTGCCATTCGGCTTCAATGGTAAGCAAAAGGTACAGTAGCATGATTATCTTCGAACTATTGTGAAGGTTACTTCTTTTTTAAGGATTGTTCTCCGGTGACCTCCAGGCACAATACGTATCTTGATGACACTATAGCGTGCTTGGGGTGTATCAAATTAGGAGAGACACCTAATTTGACGTGGCCACATATCATAAACGTGCTCTTTGACCAGGACTACATATGAATGCATTGCCACGGAGTTCACCTCACGTCGCCACGTAACCATCTAACGACGCTAACAGAGCTGCTGCCGCGGTGGGCAATTGCGTCGTTGCTATTCCCGGGGCTCAGAACGCGAGGGCAACGGGCGCAGCTAAGCACTGCCACAAGTGAATGTGCGAGGCGCACGAGCTCCTGTAGGATTGGCTTTTCCCCGCTTTGTTTGAAACCCTGTGAATGATTTTGTTGGGCGCTAACAAGTGCAGAACCTCTTTGCAAATGAAGGACCAATGGAAGCGATGAGGTCGAAGACGTTGCTGTCTTTTCTCACAATTGCTTCTGACCCATTTCAAGGTGCGGTGATCAACAGCAGAGACTCAAGCATCCACTGTGAATCGGATTTGTGGGTGTATTAACTCTTACCTCCACAGGCTGACCTTCATGGACAGCATGTGTTACCTCAAGTCAGACACTAGATCGCGATCAGCTTGCGCGGCAAGACGTGGCAATGGCAAAGTCGTACTTTTTCCCACAAACGACGGACAGCGCCCTCGATGCGGATTTGTCAAGCCTAAAGAGGGTGTCAAAAGAATATGTACGTCAGTGTCTGTGCGTCCCGAGGCACGCTTATGCAAGCTCAACGCCAGATACAGGAAGCGGCGCAGGAAAACCGGATCTCTTTGACGCTCTGTTGCTCGAGCGATGGGCAGCAGTTGTTTCTTGTGGCTTCCATTTTTCCCTTCTCTGCCGCCGGCTCTCAATCGCAGCATGCAGGTGCTGCGATCTGAAACAGCGCGATGCACTGCTCAAGTTTTCCCGCCAAAGCACGGGGTCATGCAAGGCTGCGAACGCTGCTGTGCCAGCCTATGATGCAGCAATGGAGCTCGGCCCGTTGGATGCTTGTCCGAAACTGGACCGCTCACTGGCCCCAGATGTGTCAATGTACGGGGATTCCATGGAACACGATAGTGTGCACGGCCACAGCAAGCGGCTTTGAATGCGTCCTACATATCACCGCTGCCTCCAGCCAAGAGATGGGTTGCCCGCTGTCGCAGGTGAAGTGCTTTACGCGCGCTCTCGACGCGACTTGGCCACGAAGCGACTGGAATGCACGGCCAACCACAGGGACCAGCGCATCGCAACTACTCATGGATGGCTGGCACAGGCCCGTAGTCCGGCAGGCGGCACAGCCAGGCATTCCGGCTCCAGAGTCGTTACTGCACACTTGTGGGGATCCTCCCGGTGAAAATCCGACGCGTGGCGGGTTTTGAGGAGAAGACTTCTGAGACAATTCGGCGCAAGCGGACGTGAGAGCGCTTCTGAAGCAAGGCATGGGTGCCGGCAGAAGACATGAGAAAATCGTGAGATTAATTGCCAATTTCCTGTCGCACGAGGGTGTGAACGCTGTCCAGGTCAACTTTTTCCAACATGTCTGAGCGTATCTTGAACTCAATTTAGCCTAGCCCTGTTGGGGAAGGCGCGAGTTGGCATTGTTTCTCTAGCGGCCGGGTGGTCAGAGCTATAACTTCGCCCTCCCCAGCAACCACCCGCCTCCTTCACCCGTAACACAAAACCCAAGCATAAACTCAAGCTGTAAGTCCCACCCGTACTGATACAGGTACTCCAGAGCATATATTCCCCCCATTGCTCTCTCAATCCCACCTTGAATCCCCTACGCTCGCCTCTCCACTTCAACCGCTGCCGATCTCCCGCTGACCTTGCTGAACCCAGGCATTGATACTCTGTGCCATTCACCATGCTCTACTCTACCCTCATCATTGCGGCTTCGGCCTTTGCCAGCTTCGCATCTGCGCAGAACAGCACCCAGAACACACCTATTCCCTGCTGCACTGTTCCCGTCACTTCCGTCCCCGAAGATTCGCGCGACGAGTGGTGCAATGCCAACGAGAACACTTGCGTTGAGCTTTGCGGCGGTCAGGGCAGGATCGCTAGCAACGGCAATGAGTGCGAGTCTGTGAGTCACGCCTTCGTCCTCCTGGGGTGGCCTTTGCTAATTGCAACCAGTCCGATCTTAAGTTTAGCTGCAAATGTTCCAACGGCACCGATCTCAGTTCCGCCATGTCAAATTACCAGCAGTCTGTGCCCGGCTTAATGTGTCGCTTCTGGTACGATGCTTGCATCAATGCAACCGGGACCGACGCTTCTGCCCAATTCCGCTGCATCCAGGCTCGCGACACTCAGTGCGGCAACCTCACCACAGACGGCGGCGAGTCATCCTCTCCCTCGGCTTCCGGCTCTGGCTCTGGCAGCGCAAGTCGTACTAGCGGCGCTTCATCCTCGCCTACCTCGTCTTCTGGTGGTGCCGCCCAGACCAGCACTGGTGCTGCCGCTAATCTCGCCTTGTACGGCACGCCTGCTCTTGCTGGCGGTCTTTTGGCTCTCTTCGGCTTCGCCTTGTAAGCCAGCGATGCTCTCATGGGCAGTGGGCCGGTTCCCTGTTGGACAGCAATGAGGACGATTTGGCGGTTCGGATATTAGCATCGCGGCATGAAAACGTATGAGGATGGTTTAGCGTTCCCAGCATTCTCGGATACAAAAACCATGTGCCATGCTACGTGCTCATCATGTTCACTTCTGTGCGATATGGGAATGAAGGGGGATACGGAGGATAATTAATGCGATGTTATGAAGGACACACGACTTGCAATACCCAATATTAGCACCAATTCTTGATTGCCGTCTGTCTATGCTTGTGTCTTCGTGGAGCTTCATTGCCAGCATGGACACCGCTGGTCTCAAGTCTTTGCGCGTCCTTTGCGCCGTGTCATGTTGGGTAGCCGGCGCCTCCCGGAACTAATGATCCATTTTCGCGATCCAGGAACGCTGCTGGAAATCAACCAGCCAAAGACCAGAGCCAAGTTGTCGTCTGTGTCAATATCTCGGTTTCCCCAGATGTCACCGAAGGCATATTTTGAAGCTCGTCAGCGCATTCTTCTATTGGCCAATGCGAAGCTACGGCGTTGATCAGCCGACCCAGGATCCAAGTAGCTTGAGGTGCATTATCGATAAGCATTCCTGCAGCTGACCCTTGCCGGATGAGCGCATCTTTTTGAAAAAAGGTGTTGAACAAGGTGCATTCAACAATCTGCGTGCCTATCTCTTGTCTTTTCCTTCCAAGCCCCCCAATTCGGCATCTAGAGACTGCTGTCACTTCGACCCTCCGACTCGCCAATTGAAGCTTCGGCATCGCCGCATCACAAGAAGCCGAGGCCAGGCGGCTCCTTCGCTTACAGACGATAGGTACGTTGCAGTCGTTGTCTGGAGCCGCGGTGTGGCTAGGACAAAGTTTTGACATCGTAATCAGATATCACGAGCGCTGAGACGTACTTAAGCTGGCTTTCTCTAAATTCTCGAGGCAGCTACTCCTCACGTTACAGCCAGCCACCTACTACCCTCGCGCTTCTCACCGGCAGTTACAACCAACACGACTGCCAGCGTCTAACATCAACCGGTATATTACAAGCCTTAGAGTAGGAGAAGATACCTCTAGAAAAATGGCGACTCTCAGTGCTCAGCGGAAGCACAAGGTGACGGTGGTGGGCTCTGGCAACTGGTACGTATCTTGCCGTAACCCCACTCTGAGCAAAACAAGCGCATTCCTGGCAGAATGTCCAACGCAAACCCGCATTGCGGCAATGCGATCAAGTGGCAAAATCCACAACAACTAGAAACATAAGCTAAAGGATACAGGGGTACCACTATGGCAAAGCTCGTTGCCGAGAACGTGAAGGAGAACCCAGCCATCTTCGAAGAGACTGTGCAGATGTGGGTGTTCGAAGAAGAAATCACCATTTCCAAGGATTCGCGACACTACAGTGGCTCAGACAAGCCCGAAAAGCTTTCGCAGCTCATCAACAAAGTGCACGAGAACGTCAAGTACTTGCCAAACATCACGCTGCCGCCCAACGTTGTCGCCAACCCAGACCTACCTGACTCATGCAAGAACTCCACAATCCTCATCTTTGTTCTTCCGCATCAATTCATTGCCAGGTCTAGCCAGCAGCTAGTCGGCAAGATTCTGCCCTACGCACGAGCTATATGCTGCACAAAAGGAGTAGATGTCGGCGAGAAGGGCATCCGACTCATGTCGGAAACAATTGGCATGACACTCAATATCTACTGCGGCGCTTTGTCGGGAGCAAACATTGCTTCTGAGATCGCCCAGGAGAAGTACTCGGAGACGACTGTTGCGTACGACCCACCACCAATGGACTCCCGAAACCCCACACCTAGTGGTTCACCGAATGCCTCTCAAGTCGACCTGATCAACCCCAGCAAGCCAAACCCTGGTCCGCGGTCAGCTCATCTTACTCCCCTTCCTTCGGAATATCCAGCTCTCTCGCACGAGAATGTCCGTAGGTTGTTCCACCGACCATATTTCCATGTACACCTAGTCAGCGATGTTGCTGGCGTCTCTTTGGGTGGGGCTTTGAAGAACATTATCGCACTCGCAGCAGGCTTCGTGGATGGCCTGGGCTGGGGAGACAATGCTAAGGCTGCTGTCATGCGCGTTGGCATTCTGGAGATGGTCAAGTTCGGGAAAGCCTTCTTCGGAGAGAGCGCTCGTACAAGCACATTCACTGAAGAGAGTTGTGGCGTTGCTGATGTTGTCACGTCATGCATGGGCGGCCGCAACTTTCGGTGTGCAAAGATGGCCATCGAGCGTGGGAAGACTATCTATGAGATTGAGCAGACAGAGCTCAACGGCCAGAAGCTTCAGGGTACGAGCACTGCGTATGAAGTTAATGAGTTCCTCAAGTCGCAGGGCATGGAGCAGGATTTCCCTCTCTTCACCGCCGTCTACAACATCCTGGAAGGCAACAACAAGCCGGAAGATATTCCTCAACTCATCGAGAAGAAGCATTAGGTGCAATCAGCTGCGAGGAAAAGAGGATTGAAGGAAGGAGCAGTGACAAGGCGGTGTATTAATGGCATCTACCTTCAGCCATGTGAAAGGCCAATACCCATTAGCTACAATAGATTTTCCGTTCCGAATTACTCAAGTCGAGGTCTTGGTACTTTCTGGTGACGCGACCTGCTGACAACCCAATTCGGTTAGGATCGGACTTAACCTCTTGGTGGCCTTGACGTCATCTGAGTTTTCTTAAGTCCGCTGGTGCAAAGTCCCCAGCGCCCATTCCACGACTGCATGCGGAAATGTACCTACAAGAGGTCGTGCGACTATACTAGGTAAAGATGATCTTGGGAACAGTTTGTCAGACTTGCCGCACTCTCCATTAACTTCATGACTCACGCCCAAGATGGCATGCGGGCGCGCTCCTGACTAGGGAACATGAAACGGTGATGGGTGCATTTGTTGATTGATAATATGAAAAAAAAAAATTGGGGGTTCAGGCACGCGACTAATGTTTCTAAGAACTGTTGAAATGTGGGTACCTAGTTTAGCCGCTCGGTAGGGCACATCACTCGTTTATCAATCTACAAGATGACAAAATGGTTGGGTTTTAACTCCGATGTCTCCAGCATGAGTTTGTCAACGTCGAACAATGAACAAGCTCTAAAGGCCGTCATTGTTTGAGATATTTCTGGACCGGATTTCATTCCTGCTTCTTCCCTGTCTACTTCTACCGTGCAGTCTCCGCTCCCGAGTAACCATACGTGTAGCTGAGCATATCACGGCAATCTCAACCTACGCCAAAAAATATGTGGGGGAGTACCCTCGAGTCGCCCCAGGGGCCGGATAGTAGACGAAACCCATGGCATGAGGATGAGTACATTCGGAATGGTCGAGAACAGGCAGAAGAGACACCCGAAAGCGGCCGTAGCAGCGATGACAGCCCTGAAGGCCTCCGAATTGGTGGGACATGGGGTGAGCGAGACGCTGGAGGGATTGACACACGTCTGGCAGCGGAGGACCTGGCCATTTTACGAGGAGAACTCGTATCGCTCTCCAAAACACGGTCACAAGGCGCTCGGTCAGAGCGATCCCACGGCCTCTCCAGAACTCTCAGTAGAAGGAGCACGCATCGAAGCATTCAACGCCGAGCGTCAGTCGCTACACAGCATACAGCGGAAGGCCCAGAAGAGATAGCCGAAAATGAAACAGAAGACGCCGGCGCCGCAGCTTCCGACCAAGAAAGCGACTTTGAGCTTGACCAATTCATGCGGGAAGGTCATTTCGAAAAGCGCAAAAACGGCAAGTCCGCAAAGAAAGTCGGCGTCGTTTACAAGCACCTCACTGTTAAAGGCGTAGGCTCCACCGCGACCTTCGTGAAAACGTTACCGCAGGCAATTATGGGCACATTTGGACCGGATCTATATCGCATCGTTACAAACTTTGTGCCTGCGTTGAGAATGGGGCGACACAAGCAGACAAGGGTACTCATCAACGATTTCACTGGAGTTGTCAAGGATGGCGAAATGATGCTTGTCTTAGGTCGCCCGGGGAGTGGTTGCTCAACCTTTCTAAAGGCCATATCAAATAACCGAGAAAGTTATACAGCAGTAGAGGGAGAAGTATCCTATGGAGGTAAGTCAAGTCGATTCTATGTGTGCCAGGAGCATTTCTAGGGGACCTTTGGTGCTATTCAGCGGTTGAAAAGCTATGCAAGGTGATCAATGATCATCTTTCCAAATCAGACTATGAATCGTTGCTAATTATATCACTACTATAGGTATCACAGCCGATAAACAGAAGAAACAGTTCCGTGGTGAGGTCAACTACAACCCCGAAGATGATTCGCACATGGCCGAACTCACTGTTTGGCAAACACTATTGTTTGCATTGAAAAATAAAACGAAAAAGCACGAAAAGGGGGACATACCGGTCATTCTCGAGGCACTGTTAAAGATATTTGGCATTAAACATACAAAGCACACTCCGGTCGGTAATGAGTACTTCAGGGGTGTCAGTGGTGGAGAGAGGAAACGGGTCTCTATCGCAGAAACCTTGGCTTCCAAGAGCACTGTGGTATGCTGGGATAACAGCACGCGTGGCCTAGATTCTTCCACCGCACTTGACTATGCCAGATCTTTGCGCATTATGACGGATATGAGTAACCGGACAACGCTTGTTACACTATACCAAGCAGGTGAACAGATCTACGAGATTATGGACAAAGTCATGGTTATCGATCAAGGCCGCTGCGTGTACCAAGGCCCAGCATCAGAAGCTAAACAGTACTTCATTGATCTTGGCTTCCAGTGCCCTGAACGTCAAACTACAGCCGACTTCCTCACAGCAGTTACTGATCCATCGGAGCGCCAATTCCGCGAGGGCTACGAAAACATCGCACCAAGGACATCGATTGAGCTCGAGCAGGCTTTCAGGAATTCTGAAGCATATCAGCGTGTTCTCAAGGAAGTGGAGCAATACGAAGACAATTTGAAACGCAGCGACTACCTCGACGCAAGGGAGTTTGAAGGTGCAGTGAGAGAAAGTAAGAGTAAAACGGTACGAAAGAAGTCACCGTTCACTGTCTCTTTCATAAGGCAGGTACTAGCCTGTACTCAGCGAGAGTTTTGGTTGACATGGGGTGATAAAACGACACTGTACACCAAGTTCTTCATCATTTTCGCCAACGGCCTCATTGTCGGAAGTTTGTTCTATGGACAGTCGCTCGATACGTCTGGAGCGTTCACGAGGGGGGGTTCGGCCTTCTTCTCGATCTTGTTCCTGGGATGGCTCCAATTAAGTGAGTTAATGAAAGCTGTGTCCGGGCGTGAGGTGGTGAAGAGGCATGAAGATTATGCTTTCTACAGGCCAAGTGCTGTCAGTCTTGCACGAGTCGTTCAGGATTTCCCGCTACTGTTGGCGCAGGTCATTCCCTTCTGTAAGTGAAGTAATCTAGATTTGACTGTTCGAAGAGCAGCTACTGACACAAACCAGCTATCATCATGTACTTTATGACCGGTCTAGATGTTGACGTTAGCAAATTCTTTGTCTACTTCTTATTCATCTACACCACCACTCTTTGCGTCACAGCGCTATACCGCATGTTCGCTGCGCTTTCTCCCAGCATTGACGACGCCGTCCGTTTTGCTGGTCTAGCACTGAACCTTCTCATCATATATACCGGCTATGTGATCCCAAAACCGCAGCTACTGAGTGAATACATCTGGTTTGGGTGGCTCTATTGGTATGTGACATCCCATCGGATACTGCATGTTGGACAAACACTTACTTTATACCTCATTGTTTAGGGTAAATCCAGTGGGTTACTCATTTGAAGCAGTTTTGGCGAATGAGTTCTCCGACAGAACCTTGGATTGTGCGCCTGAGCAGCTTGTTCCCCAAGGACCGGGTGTTGATCCTGCGTATCAGGGCTGCAGCTTGACGGGCGCACCACCAAACGCAGTCACTGTGCCTGGTGCAGACTATCTCCAGACGTCATTTAACTACTCTAAATCGAACCTCTGGCGAAATTTTGGTGTTGTGATAGCCTTTACAGTGCTATATCTGCTCATCACTGTCTTCGCAACCGAGGTTTTTTCCTTTACTAAATCTGGTGGAGGCGCTCTGGTGTTCAAGAAGTCGAAAAAAGCAAAAAAGGATGTTCAAGAGGAGTTGGTTGATGAGGAGAAAGTTGTACCAGGAGAGTTGAGCGGAAATTCTTCTACCACAGCTGCCAACGAAGAAGAAGAGGCACTCGGTTCGATTTCGAGCAGTGAGAGCATTTTCACGTGGAAGGACGTTAAATACACTGTGCCGTATCAAGGAGGCGAGCGTAGGCTCCTGAATAAGGTCAACGGTTACGCGAAGCCAGGAGTCATGGTAGCTCTCGTAGGCGCTTCTGGTGCGGGAAAAACAACTTTGCTTAATACGCTATCGCAGCGACAAAGCACTGGGGTCGTTTCTGGTGAGATGCTAGTCGACGGTAAAGATCTCGGCAAGGCATTTCAGCGTGGCACCGGATTTTGCGAGCAATTTGACCTCCACGACGATACAGCCACGATTCGTGAGGCTTTGGAGTTTTCAGCCATCTTGCGACAAGATAAGAGCATTCCAAAGCAGGAAAAACTTGACTATGTCAAGAAAATCATCGATCTTCTAGAACTTCAAGACATTGAGGATGCCCTCGTGTCAAGCTTGGGTGTTGAGCAGAAAAAGCGCCTCACCATCGGGGTCGAACTTGCCGCAAAGCCATCTCTGCTTTTGTTTCTCGACGAGCCCACAAGCGGTCTCGACAGCAACTCTGCATATTCCATCGTTCGTTTCTTAAAGAAGCTCGCTTCTGCGGGTCAAGCGATTGTGTGCACGATACATCAACCAAGCAGTGTACTCATCCAGCAGTTCGACATGATCCTTGCACTCAATCCGGGTGGTAATACCTGTAAGTGATTCCGCCGTGCCGTACGGTAATTCAGCGACATTTCAGACTCTGTGCAGTTTCTGCAAAGTTTATGAAGTACACTAAGAAGAAGAACTGAAAAGCTTTGTTTCCACTATGAATGATACGTCTGCTAACTTTCATCGCTTCTAGTTTACTTCGGCCCTGTCGGTAATAACGGAAACGATGTGATTAAATACTTTGGAGATCGTGGTGTACAATGCCCACCCAACAAGAACGTGGCTGAGTTTATCCTCGAAACTGCTGCAAAGCCTGTCAAACGCAAGGATGGGAGCAAGATCAATTGGAACGAGGAATGGGAAAAGTCGTCTAACAACCAAGAACTGCTCAAGGAAATTGAACGAATCAAGACTGATCGCAGTAAGACGGCGTCCGAGAACCGCAAAGACAGCAACGAGGAAGAGTCCGAATTCGCGGCCTCTGTCTGGCTCCAAACTACGATGCTGACCAAACGCACTTTTACTCAATACTGGCGCGATCCTTCATACCTTTACGGGAAGCTTTTTGTAGCTGTTGTCATTGGTATTTTCAACGGTTTCACGTTCTATCAACTCGGCAATACCATTGGCGACTTGCAGAATCGCATGTTCACGTCCTTTTTAATCATTTTGATCCCGCCTACCATCGTGAACGCGGTTGTACCGAAATTCTACCAGAATATGGCACTATGGAAAGCACGGGAGCTGCCCAGCAGAATCTACGGGTGGTTTGCCTTCACAACGTAAGTATTCCCGGTTTAATTTCTTAAGGTACACACTGACCGTATCGGGTAGTGCACAAGTCCTTGCAGAGATTCCCATCGCGATCTTCAGCTCCATACTTTACTGGGTACTTTGGTACTTTCCAGCTGGCCTACCCACGGATAGCTCGACATCCGGCTACGTCTTCTTGATGACGATGCTATTCTTCCTCTTCATTTCCAGTTGGGGCCAGTGGATCTGTGCCTTTGCGCCATCATTCACTGTGATCTCCAACGTCCTACCCTTCTTCTTCGTCATGTTTGGTTTGTTCAATGGTGTCGTTCGACCTTACGACATGATGCCAGCGTTCTGGCGGTATTGGATGTACTATGTGAACCCATCGACATACTGGATTGGCGGCGTGCTGGCCGCCACTTTGCACGATATCCCCGTTCAGTGCCAGCAAACGGAGACTGCTATTTTCAATGCTCCTCCTGGCCAGACTTGCGCCTTATATGCTTCGACTTTCCTCCAAGGAGCTCCTGGATACCTGCTCAACCCTCGCGATACCACCGGGTGCCAGTATTGCCCATATTCGGTCGGAGACGACTATCTTTCTACCCTGAACATCCAAGCAAGCCAAAAGTGGCGGAATTTCGGCATCTTCCTGGCATTCTGCTGCAGCAACTGGGCATTGGTGTACTTCTTTGTCTGGAGTGTGAGGGTCAAAGGGTGGAGTTTTGGGTTTGGAAAGCTCTTTGGATGGTTGGGAGGAGCGTCTAGAAAGGTTTGGAGTGTGACTAAGGGAAAGAATAAGAAGCAGCAGAGCGAGGGAGAGGCTTAAAGTATCATTCTAGATTTAAACCTAATCAAAGATCTACGTAGAGGTGGACACTGAAATATCCTCTACCTGCCCTCCTCCGTGATATACCCACTCGAGCTTAAAAGTTGAGGTTGAGCTTAGAAATAAAGTATCCTCACCTGCGAGTCGGCTCGTTCTACACAGTTCATGTCTTTTAAGAAGATGAGAAATTCCCAAGTCAATCCCGGGTGGAGCTACTTGATCGTAACGCTGGCTGTCCGATACTCAAGGCGACTACTACACAGAGGATGAGATTTGAGGCGATTCTATACTTTTGAAAATTGTTTGGAGATCGCATTTATAAGCATCTAATGATCGCTAAACCATCATCTGCCTGTCATGCAATCATGTCAGATGGTATTTTCCACCTTGCCCTTACCCCAAAACGCCACGAAAATGCATACACCGTTCCACTTTCCATTCTACATCTAAAACCTCTCCTTCATTCTGCCCGCGACTGTCCGAAGATTTCCATAGACCTTGCTTGGATTCTGACCCAGAATCAGACTGACAATGGCCTCTCTTGCGATATGAATATTCTTGAAGCCGCCCAAGATGTGAATCTTCTGATCTGCTAGTACTACGCGCGTTCTGCTCGCATTTTCAATTGCAAACTTTGTCTTCCCGTCCTTGCCAGCTATCCTACCAATCGCACGGCCCAAGTGCTCGCCGTTGAGCGTCTTGACATCCTTGATCTCGAAGGTCTCGATGTATAGGTCGTCGAGGCGGAGGAGGGCGATGGCGTCGTCGACATCAAAGCCTAGAGTGAAGGCTTTCACAAAGTCTTCACCCTTTTGGAGGGCGCCAGTGTCGGTTGTGGTAGTGGAGGTGCGCAGTTCGACGGATTTGGTTTTGTGGTTCATGCGGACTTGAAGCTTGAGGTGTTCGACAAGAGGGGGCTATTTCAATGTTAGCCAAGCTTGTGCTGACTGTTCACTGTATGTTTTGCGCACATAGATCTTTGGCCAGGCGCTCTTCAGCGGTGTAGTTCGATGTGGTGGGATTGGCACTTTTCGCTGCTCACGGCGGAACGCAAGCGGTATCGACTTTGCAGGTGCGAATTTGGGTCGGCCAGTCTCGTCAGTCATGGGCACATCGTCCGTAGACGCTTCTGGGCCATCCTTTGGTGTGACGGCAGACTCTATGCTCATATTGACCAGTTCTGTGTCGTCGTCGGTGGGCAGCGGGACGTTGACGGCGTCCATTGTGACATCCTCGGTGGCCTCGTCAGGCTGGCGTATGAGCGCTGTCGGTGCTGGCATCTTGTCTGGCGATGTTGCTTGGTCCTTGTCTGGCCTAGACGCGGCGGGCTGGTGGTGATGGTGCTGAAGGGTGAAATTCGGCGGGGTTATCGATAAGACAAAAGTTCGCAGGCTCGGAAATTTGTGAGGCGAGAATGGCCTGCTGGTGCAAGTGCCCGATGCGGCCTAGCGCCACTCACGCTACTTTGCTTCTGCTTTGCACAATGACGTGAAGGTCGATATACCAGACCAGCCCACGGCTTCGACTGCATCGCCCCCCTCGCACCCCTCTGACACCTCACGCCACTGCCCCGTTCGCACACCCTCGGCCTTGCGAACATTGACCATGTACCCGCCGCGATTATAATGAACAAGAATGTAGGGTTGGCCGGCACGTCTCTGTGGCGCTCCTTGGTCGGCCAGTCGCTGCGACAGAGCGGTGCCCTCCCGCGCTTTGAAGGGGGAGCATGGCCACAGTCACTATGGAGGGACAGGGTACAGAGACGGCCCATTGCTTCAATCTCACGACATGCAGGCTGGTCATTGACCTGTCTGCCTGCACGCACATCCTCACCGCACCTTGGACCCTTGTCCGCGTCTCTGGGTCGAGCGCCGACACCCCGATCAAGCCATGTTCTGCAGAGCGTCACGGTAGCTGTACTTTCGGCATGGGGCAGAAATGCGTCGTCTAGATCAGGTCGCGCGCTGAGACGAAATGGAAGTGCAGAGCGGCGCAACAAGAGCTCAGCGACGAATGCCTCATCCAAGAACAAACGAAATGGCGCACCACAGGCACCGCAGGCTACCCTCTCGCCTCAGCCAGCAATCCCCCCCAAGCCCTCCAATTCGACACCAAAGCAGGCTGCCGATGCCGAGCACGCTTCGAGTAAGCACCTACTCGATCGCCTTCCACATTCCCTACCACACCTATACCGCCCAAGCAAAGCAGAGCTATTGGCCGCCGCCTCTGGCTTCTGGTCACGGATGAAGGTTCGGTTCAAATGGATCACTATAAGAAGTACCCGTCCGTTCAATGCCGATGAGATATACGCCCTCTTCTCGTGGATACTGGCAGCCCACGTGCTATGGGTTGTCTTGGGCACTACCACCTTCTTCATGTTGACTATATTCATGATAAACACGGCGTTTTCGCAGGAAACTCTGGGCAAATGGATTGGGAATTACCTAACACAGTCATCTGGTATCAAAGTGGTCTTCGAAACTGCCGTTGTGCCCAAATGGAAGGACGGCGTTATTTCGTTCCGGAAGGTGTTTGTGTCGCGACGCCCAGGGCAAGGTCGTGGCAAGGTCAGCAAGGGTTCTCAGACCGAGATGGCCGCAGCTGCTGCTGCCAAAGCCCAACATGAGAAAGACGTCAAGGACGGAGTAACTGACGCTGCTGATGCAGTTGAAGACACAAATTATACCCAGTTCGATATATCTATCGACACCGTAAATGTTACGCTATCCTTTTCGAAATGGTTCAACGGAAAAGGTCTACTCAAGGATGTCGAAATAAAGGGCATTCGCGGCGTTGTCGATCGAACTTCCGTGCACACAGTCGAGGGTGTAGATCCGCGGTCATACAAGCACGAACATAGCCCGGGCGACTTCGAGCTTGATTCGTTTAAGATGGAGGATGTGCTCGTGACCATCTATCAGCCCAATGGGTTCCGCCCCTTCTCAGCAAGCATCTACTCCTGCGACCTCCCTCAACTACGAAAGCAGTGGCTTTTCTACGACTTCCTATCAGCAAACATGATGTCCGGCTCTTTTGACAACTCTCTCTTCACCATTCATCCGCGACAAACACACAACTACACCGGAGCGCAGCTCAGCAGTGGCCGCGACACTGACGACGGCAGCACATGGAAGAAACATAGCCGAATTAGAATCGATGGCCTTAACATTGACCACCTTAACCGTGGTTACGACGGCCCATTTTCATGGATTCATGAGGGCAATGTCGACATCATAGCGGATATAATGCTTCCCAATGATGATGACGACAGCATTGCAAAAGTCATGTCTGACATGTATGACCGCGTCGAAGCCACTGTTTCACAGAACGGTCGAAAGCATCACTTCTCGGACCACGCCGCCCAAGGATTCGATGACCATCGACATGAAGACAAAGCCCAACAAGAACAGGATAGTTCAGAAGACAAACGATTCATGATCATGGACATGCGTGTCCACCTCAATGATGTACGAGCTGCAGTTCCCATCTTCACGAGGGACATATCTTACGTCAATAATGCCCTTGTACGACCGATCGTTGCATACATCAACTCGAAACGCACGTTCATACCAGTAAATTGTAGGGTTGTGAAACAAGTTAGCGAATTTGATGGGAGTTGGTCGTTGTATGATAGCGGGCTGATGGAGGAGGTATCGCGCGAGGTAAGCTTCAAACTCCTTTGCTCATATGTAAGTGTTACAACGAGATATTAACCAGGACATAGATGTACGATGCCTTCGCTCGCGATGTCCTTGATGACCGAACCGTGCGCAAACGCCGCATAAAGAAAGTCGGCATTTGGACACTTCAACTAGCCGCCCAAGCTCTCTTCTTAGGGCTAGCTGGAAACATTGCCTAATATACCCCCGCGACCACATTAGTCGCCAACTCAACTTTTTGTACTCTACGAAGCATGGCGTTTGGAGCACACAATAAAACAATGAACTTGCTTGGGAATTTGGGATGGGTGGACTCGAACTTGGTTTGGGTGAGTACGATACATGGTGCAGTGGTGCATCTTTATGTCTATAAAGTAATCGCCAACGAATGAAATGACGAGCCTGCATTCTCACTTTTGCTTGAGGAATTCTATATTCTTTCACTGTTCTATCGTTACATTGACGAAAACAACTCCACCATGACCACATTAGAATCGTGAGTATGTGCCACTACAAGATCAATTCCTTTCGAAACAGACCTACAGAACTGCCTTGTAAAGAAGCTAGCACACCAAAACCATGAATCGTTCAACAGTATACATTACAAGTACGACTGGCTCTAGCACTCGCCCATTCTCTCTGCCGCGCTATCCTCATATGCTTTTGAACCTCAGACTGTTTACAAACTTCCCCATGGCCGACTCTTCCCTTTCGTCTTCGCCATCCACCCTGCCAACAAGCACAGCCCTGACCTCTCTGCCGCCCTCGCCCCATACCCGTAGACAAGGTATCCACTGCACGCCTCTGAGATTTATCTTTGCGCTCCACTCGAAGCCCGGTCCTGCATAGAGCGTCGCACTCGTCCAGTCCTTTACACTGTCCTCGCCCAGCTTTCGTAGGGCATCGACGTCGTTTTGCTCGCGAATTTCTAGCGTGTAGAAGCGCGAGCGCGAGTGCAATGGCGTGGCGATTGTGAGGCTGTTGTGCGCTAGGCTGCGGTTGAAGTGGATCGAAGAGGCTGCGAGACCCGTGGCGCTCCACTCAATGTCTACACCGCGTGGGAGCGAGTGTACTTGGGCAATGAAGCAGGGCGGTGTTGGCGTCGTGGTCCGGGATGTAGGACTGGAGACTGCGCCCAAGTCGGGAATGGGTGAGCGATATGTGATGTCGTTGAATGTGGACCCTGCGATGCGGTTCATGCGGTCCCAGGGGTCGATGTCTGCGTCTTCATTTTCGTCATCGTCTGCTGAGGATGGGGTCGTGGGTGTGTGGATTGCCGTCCAAGTCTCTTGCGCGATTCGTACTTGTACCTCTGGGTTCTCACCAGCTGGTATGAAACCGACGCCTGCAGTCCACCACTTTACTCCTTTCGTCCGTCCAATACGCCACAAGTGCTGGAGTGAGAGCACTGCCTGTCCCCTGAAGCCCTCATCTCGATAAACTTCCATGGACGCGGGTACTAGGGGAATTTGGCCGGCCACGTACACAACTTCACCAACATCTTTCTCCGTACCCTGGACTTTCTCGTCGCCTACTGGCAATCGCACCGAAATCGCCTGGCTATATGGTCCAATATTTGCTGGTGCCCAGTAGCTTCTCCCCTGCACATGGAGACCCTGTCTGTCCACTGCCCGTACAGTCTTGCCCTTCCGGTCCCTCAAATCCTTGTCAACAATTACACTCAGCATCACATCCACACCCTCTGGTAAGGCGTCTCCAGCCGCGATTGTGACTCGGGCTGGTGGGTTCACACCAGTGAAGAACTGCCCGTAGATCGGATTGAGAACTGTAAAGTCTGTCATGTCACGGAGCAGAAGTGTGCAGTGGTCGACGCTGGATTTTGAAACATGCCATTGCGCCAAGAAGTGATCAAGACGGAGGAAGATCTTGGTAAGCTGTCGTGAGGGTGAACCAGGTGATGAAGATGGGCGGACATCACTGGTTAAGTTGGAGTACGTGAAGATTGTAGGCGTGTCGCTGGATGCATTCCTAGGGAGGCTCTCCGATATTGGTGTATCATTCGATGCAGAACCTCTGTAGAAGGGGACATTGACAAGCGTAGCATCGTCTGAGATGAACGAGCGGTTGTCGTTGCCGTCGTCGACAGCTCTCAGTGCCGGTTTGAATTCATCGTCGAACAGCTCAGGGATTCTCAGCGGCTCAAATATCTCCTCTGCATCCGTGCTCTTCTCTTCAAGAGTACTCGCCTGTATTTTCAGTACTGCTTGACCGCCATCCATTACCGCGGGTGGACCAAGCTCAATTTTTATCCTCTTCTTCCAAAGCGGTCTCGGCCCATCAAGTGCCAGCGTTTCAAACTCACCTCCCTCACCCAAGATTGCTCCATTGCTCTGCTCACCAAATCGTGCCATGGCTTTTCCCACCCTCCCAATCGTTCTTTGGCTCGCAACATCGAAGCCCAGGAAAGTCTCATCCATGCCGCCAGACGCTGTCTTTATGATAATCGCCTCTTGGCCTATGGCTGCCATATCATGCAGAAGGGACGACTGTGTGTAAGGTGGAAGAAATGGATACTGCCATAGGTATGACAGCGGAGTAAGACCCAGCCTCAGCGCGACAGATTCCACCCGCGTTCGCTGATACGTGCTTAAGATTGCTCCTGTAGATACAGAATTGGCCTCTGGATGCGCCTCCATGACGCTTCTAAGCAGTGGAACCAAGTCTTCCGTCTCATCATGATCTTGCTCAGCTAGAGGTGCATCGTAATCTCTACTTGAGTTGATTGCCTTGCCTGCAATCTCTTGACGATAGAGCGGGATGCCAAGTGCTTGCTCGTACAATGGGATCGTTGAGTGTCCTACAGTCTGGTACATGTAACTGTTGATGTCTCCATCTTCACCGCTCGAGGGCGTAGGGTGTAAATTCGCCAATGCCACTACAGTGTGGCCGTTTGCTTGACAATGCAATATCGAGAAGAGCGAATCTTTGCCTCCCGAAATCAAAGCAATGACATTGAGCGAGGGCGTCATATCAAGGAGCCAGAGAGGAATAGAGAAGCGAGTGATCCGAAGACAGAGAAAGTAGAAGGCGAGTGGTGAAAGTGGTACTGCTGGTTGGGACTAATGCATCTCAAGATCGATTGGCCATCTCGCCAAGGTTCACCCACGCTAACATGGTGTCTCAACCGAACAAAGGAAATTCATCGATAGTCTGGTTGGATGCCTGCAGTAGTCACTGCAGTAGTGAGTCGAGGTCAGTCCAAATGTTCTACAAGCCATGCACGTCACAGGAGTATCATGAAGCCATAAAGGTAGAGCCACTTTGGAAATGTAGTAACGTTTTTTTGGTATACTAATCGGATTGATAGTGCCAGCACCTCTAACCTAGAATGACGCAAGGAGAAGGTTTGCAGAGCAAAGTTAGAGGGTAGGCAAATTACATGTGTGATGAGAAAGAAGCGAATATTCCCAGAATGATTGGCAAGCGATGGACCGCGGCCGATTACAACGAGGGTAAGAACGCGAAAAAGCAGTAATGTAGGAGAGCGCGGCGACGATGGCCGGTAATAATATGGCCATGCCGTCATGAGTGAAACCAAAAAAAAACACCAGATCTAATCCGTCCGCCAGTGAAGTCGCCATATCCCCCTCCCAGAGCCAGAACCCCTGATGTGCCATGCTAAACGCGAAAACCAATGTGATGAGAGTAAAATCCAATCTTGGGGTATTTATTACCAAGTTGGGTCATGGAAGAATACAGTTCAAGAAGAGAAGTGAGGAACTTTTGCCCCGGCCTGTGGGTGAAGGATTTGACCGCCGATGTAAACCTGTGCCGCCTGTCTAGCCGAGCCGCCCCAACGTGACAACGTGATGGTGGACGAACGGCCGCCTGGCATGATGCACACTCTTTCTACCGAGTAGGGATGTCATGAAGAGTCATTATGAGAAGTGGAAGGAGAAGTAAAGGTAGGAGACTAAGCCTACTCGTTCCGCTTCCTCTTCTTCTGGATTGGCGAGTGATCGTGGTCAGAGAAGTCGGAGCTTGAACTCGAAATGTTGTTGGCGGCTTCGTAGAGGATTTGGCCCATCAAAGCAGGATTCTGGTTGTCAAAGGCACCAGGTTGCTCGCGCGGCATGTCAGCGTGGTGAAGCTCAGACGTGTTCATGACGTCCAGGGTAACAGCGCCGGTGCCATGAGTGCGTTGATGCTGCGAGAGGTTGTCGCTTCTTGAGAACTTCTTACCGCAGTCGGTGCACTCGAATGGCTTGTCGTGAGTGTGGAGAGAGCGGTAGTGACGCTTGAGGTGCTCCTGGCGACGGAAGCGGCGCGAGCAGAGTGTGCAGACGAAGGTCTTTGAGGGGTCCTCAGTGAGCGACTGCTTGCGACCGCGACGGCTGGTGGTGGCGACGGGGGTGTTGGCGTTCTCGTCAGAGCTGGATGCGCCAGCGTTGTCTGCTTGACCTGATTCTTGTTGGCTTGATGCTCCGGACGCGGTGTTTTCATCACCTGATGTCTGGGTCTTACCCTGAAATTCCTCCGACTCAGCGTCGCTGTACTCTGAGCGTGACTTCTTGACTGTTCGCCTCTTGGATACAGGTGCGACAGACATGTTGTCGGAAAAGTCACTTGCAGCAGGGGTGAGGGGGAGACCTTGAACGAGTTCCTCTTCGAAATCCGTGAAGCTCTCGTCGCTTACGAAATCCTCCTCAGGGGTGAAGGCAACAAGATCGGTGCGCTGTCGCTTGCTGCCAATGAAGTGTGCGTTCTCGGTAGTGGGAAAGTGGACAAGGCCGGCAAAGTCGTCCTCGCAGTCGAGCTCAAACAGAGGCTCGAAGGTGGGAAGGCCGGTGAAGTTGAAGGATTGGGCAGGCTCGAAGTGCTCGATCTTGGCAGCCTCACCTTTGAGAACGACCTTGTGCTCCTCGTCGCCGGGGCAAAGTGTGAGGACAGTAGGCAAGTCAGCAGATACAGAAACGGTGAGGTCTCTGGGGTTGCAGAAGTTGTTCTCGGCCTCAGCGAAAGACGCGCGCGGCAATGGTGAGGGTGATGGGGAAAGCGAGGGGCACGAAGTTGCAGACAGAAGGTACGACCCCTGGTTAGCCGAAGGTGGCTGGATGTATACTGGGGCAGTCAGCAACACTGTCATCAACCTTCACCTGATCTAATTTGGACAAACTTGGCTACGCGGGTAGCACACATAAAGAAGAATATTAAAAAAAATATGGCTTACCTGGGGTCATGGGTGGGGTCGCTGAGCGCCATTCAAGGCCGGCAGAAAGGATCTCAGAAAAGACCTCACCTTCGCAGCCCTGCTTAACACCCTCCATGGTCTCACTTGGGAAGATGTCAAGGAGTGGTGTGGGCAGAATATCACAACTAGACGGTGGGCTACTAACAGTGCTACCAGACGACGATAGAGGTGGGGTAGCAGGCGTGAACGAGTAGTCTGTGTCTAGCGGATGGAGATATGGCGACTCCAGAGGCTGGATCAGGATAGTCGGCTTCTGGTACATTGGCTGGGGAGAAGCTACGGGTGTGATCATCTGATTTGCGTAGGCAGTCTGGGGGTACGAGAGCTGGGAGTGTGCTGATGATGGCCTCTGGAAGTACATGTTCTGCGGTTGAAAGGTCGACTGTCCTGACGGATGGGGTGTGAAGTGACCGTGTTGACGGGCGTTCTCTCCTTGGGGGTCTGGGTTGTAGTAGAAGAATGGCGACTGCATGGCCTGGGCAGGGTGCATGGGATATGAGCCTTCCATTGCGAATAGCAGTGATTTTCTGTAGTCGACTGGGTTAGCGGGTGTACCACCAGGTGGTTGTCATCCAAAGGCACTCTTCTCACCAATTGTGGTTTACTGGATGCAGGATGGTTGTTGGTAATTTTTTGTTGGGCGATGCAAGTTTTAGTCGAATTAACTGAGGCTAAAGGCGAAGCAGATGCTGGGATAGGAATGAAATGGTCGAAGGAGCGACTGGACAACGACTCGTAATAACGAAGCCGTCTACTAATAGGTATTGCCTACTGGGCCGTGGTAGATGTCATAGGGTCGTGCGCGTAGGACGAGATGGAAGGTCCGAGGAAGGAATGAACGGTCACAATGCACAAGTCGGAATTGTACAAATATGAACCAAAGGCGAGGGACCTGGAAGGGGATGTGGGAGGTTAAGAAAAAAACGACAAGCAACGAGGTTGATAAACCTTGGACAGGGAAACGAGAGAGAGAGGGCACGAGTCTTTAGAT
The DNA here is from genome assembly GCA_020747015.1 of Pyrenochaeta sp. MPI-SDFR-AT-0127. Classification (NCBI taxonomy): domain Eukaryota; kingdom Fungi; phylum Ascomycota; class Dothideomycetes; order Pleosporales; family Cucurbitariaceae; genus Pyrenochaeta; species Pyrenochaeta sp. MPI-SDFR-AT-0127. The sequence goes on along the minus strand of JAGTJM010000011.1, from coordinate 620,614 downwards.
CAGCGAGCGACGGAACAGAAAAAGAAAGCGATGACCAGGCACAGGACGGACAGTCGCGCGGTATTGGTGTGGGAGCAGTCGGGGCGCAGTGCATGTCGACTCCACATAGGGCCAACCAGCGCCGTGGGCACCCATGCAGCCCGACCCCTGCACGACGCATGCACTGAGTTTATTCTGTGACGACTCGTGTTAAAACAGCAAGCCGTATAACTTTATGCGGCCTATCTTAGTCGCCCAATGCAAGGCCAGCCCGTGGCTGCATGGGGCTGTAGGCGAAATGAAGACGTGCACAGCGGTTCCGGCCTAGGCAGCTCTTGGTTGGCTGCACTTGCTATCGATAGCCACTCGATCCGCTCGCCCCGAGTGGCCAGTGACACGCTTGAGAAAGGCGACAGCAGCTGAAGGGCGACTGAGCTGGGCGTCGGCCAGGCCGCTGTGAGGCCGCTGTGCTGCGTGCTGTGTGCTGAGTGCTGTGCCGTGGGTGGTGCTGCCTGGCCACACAAGTATCGCGACAGAGACACCACAAATGCCCGTTGGTCGCAACGTCGCCATGGTATTTGCTATTCAGCCGCCGGGCTTCAACCAGCCTATCCGTCCAATCGATAGTGATAGCTGCCCGTAGCACAGGACCCTGTTCCTGGGCGGCTGACGTTCATGTGCGTGTTTTGAAACAAAATATCGCCCACCCACACAGAGCCTGTTGCGCTGCTCAATGTGATTATGACGACGCCCTGCTCGCCAACCCGCCCCCGCGGTGCCACCCTTCAACCATGGCAGCAGTCAAAAACACCCATCAAACGCTGCCTTTTGCAAAACAACCAGGAGGGCTTGTTGGACGCGCCGTGGCTCGGCGTCAACGCCGTCTGCTCGCACCATCCTGCAACACACTCGACGCTTCACGCTCGACACTTGACGCTGCACGCTTGACGCTTGACGCTTGAAGCTCGATGCCCGACACCACCATCACCATGAACCCTCGTCTGCGAGACTAGAGTCGTGAGTCGCGTTGCTTCTTGTCTCCTGCAGTAGATGTAGTCAAGGCGATACATTTGCCACGCGCGTCGTGCAGCCTGCTGCAAAAAACATCACCTCGATATGCCGAGCTGACGCAGGAACATCAGCCATGCTGCAAAACGATGCTGCCCGTTGGGTCTGATTTGCCCGGCCAGCAAGAGCTACCTTGGGCCCGCCGTTCCGCAAGTGCGGACATGGACGGCTATCCAGAATGGTGCGACACGCTCGTGAGCACTGCGCTGCAAGTCGCCATCCAACTCCAATCCATCTTGGAGGGCTCAGAACCACTACCGTTGGTGCAATGTGTCGCCTAGATGGCTACTCACGCGGCCCTGATACTATCCTTCATCAGTCTGTTTCAGACCTGCAATTAGGCTGACGCCGCGTAGGATGCTGCATCGCTGCACCTGCGGCGTCAACGCGGTTCTACAAATTTATAGTCGTCGGCGCTGACACGTCTCTCTACGTATCGATAGCAGTCATCTTTATTGTACTATGGCTCCATGTGGGCTTTTCCACCTATACTTTGCCCGGCAGACTTGTGCATCCCCATCACTGTCAGATTCAATATCGCCTTCTCGTTTAGCTGCTATTTCGGGGGCTTAGCGCAAATTTAATGCTGAGTGCTCAATGCAGCTATGCACTTTTGTGCACCACCAGTCGACGCCCCAGCTGATTAGCGTGCTTGCTGCTTTACTCGGTCGAATTGATCCTACCTGCATACCTAGTGAGCTCGCTTCTTCTCCCATGACAAGCGTCGTTTGACTCGAACAGGCCCAATCGCCTTCACTGCTGTCACCCCCCACAGTGACGGTAACTGCCTAAGATCTGATTTGACCGAGAGTAGCAGCGTTACTGCAGGTACAATGCAGGAACAAACGTCAGGAACCTCCACACGCACATCGCGGCTTATCATGACCCTGAAAAAGCATTTCAGTGGCATGATGACTGCTATCAACTTGCACCCGTCAATGTCTTCCTCGCTTCATGTGATTATGGAGTCTTTTCTGGAACCTTCATTAGCGGGGCTCTCATACGACTCAACAGGGTGCTGTGGACGACGGCACAATTCAGGAAGAAGGTCCGTCGCGAAGTGCACTGTGCTCATCCGTGGAGCGTGGGCCGTGTCGCGCGGCGTCACTCTGCCACTGATTCGGCACCGGGGAACGTCGCATGGCTTCCATAGCTTCTTTTTCTCTCAGCTTTGACTCCACCCGATCGACCTTATCATTTGTCGAGATTCATGGAAGTCCCTGATCTCCGTCAATTTTCGAGGAACTTTTCCAGGTTGGCGGGGTCGTGGCTTTTGTCCCGCTCTGTCAAGGTTTGACCATTGCTCTCTGCGAACGTTTGACTCGTTGGAATGCGCATCGGAAGTGCTGTCAAGTGAGCCGGCTTGCCCAACCATCATTGATCGTTTGGTGTGCCTTTCGTGTTCATGTGTTGGCTTGACTGTGCCGCCATCTAGATGTTCCGCGCCATAGATGACATCTGGCCCTGAGGGCCGCGACTCATCCACACAGCATGACAATTTGATCGAGGTGTTCTGATGATCTGGTCCGCGTGGCTGGTCCCTCAATTGAGGGCCCATGTCTCTCCACCATGCCACCAACATGCTTGACACATCTGACGTACCGGCATAAGAGACACCGCTATGGTATCATCGAGCGTCATCCTCTGAAATCTTGAGACAACGTCAAAGTGGTCGCCTTTGCAAAAGAGGCAATGACGACGGTATCTTGCCCTGATAAGGCAGCTGACAGGCTTGCTGAATCCACCATGTCGGGGTCCCAAGCACGGTTGTTGGAAGTCTTCAACAAAATTGAGGGTTCATGCCGAAGCAGGGGCAAGCTCGTTTGCAATCTCCCGAGAGCCGCATTGCACCCGTCCCACTGGTCCATGGCGTCGTGATTCTCGACTTTTCCCCACACTGATGCTGGGTGCTGGGTGCCAAATTGCACGTTGATGTTCATGCGGTGTGATTGCGAGCAAGGACAGCCCTTCGCTGAATGCCAGTCTCAGCTATTCCTAGGTCCCACGTCCCCATCTGACAAACGTCGGCGAGATTTGTGTCTCGTCTAATCGAGACGGCAAGTGGAACTGGACGGAAGGCCCGTTCTGGAGCCGCGGTGGCGGCAGTCGAGGCTGCTAGTCCCATACCTGGCCTGAGAAGACGCGCCTCAAGACGCACCGCCACCTGGGAGGAGCTGACACAGATGCAGGACAGCTGGTGGGGTTCTATCGTGGGCATTGACACAAGACATGCTCACGGCGAAACAACTGCATATGCGTTAGCCATGCACTTACGGACAATAAAGTGCATCCGTTTCGATGCAGGCTTCGACTTCGCGAAATTATCGGCGCCTCGCGTCTTGGCTCCTGTTCGGAGCATCTCCTGCACCTGCTGTTGGATTGTCACTTGATTCACGGCATCCGCACAAGATCGATGTCCGGCGATTTGTCGGCAGATGTATTCCAAAGGGTCCGCGGCAACTTGCGGGAAGAGGCCGTCCATAGACGGCTAGCAGCGCTGCTTTCACGTAAGTTGCAGATCCGAGGCGTAGATCTTGGGCACGAAAGTGACGAGCTGAAGATCGCAATTGAATGGATGCATGGTGTCCTTGCTGTGATGAGTGATGATACTGGCCAAATTAGTAGAAGTGTGCTTGAGAAGGCGACTACCATCAATACACTATCCTGACGTTGTTTATTTACGTAAACAGGTAGATTCAAGTTCTCGTGTTCAGCAAGTTGAACAAGCACTTCCTTTTAGGCGGCGAATGCCGTGAACTGTCGACGGCGAGCTGCTACGCGTCTCAATTCATGAGTCTAATGGTGCAGAGGACTAGGTGCAATGGGCATGGTAGTGCTGGCAAAAGATGGAACTGAATTGGAATCAGTGATTCGCAATCTCACGAGGGTGCGTCCACCTCTTGCGCCTTACCCGAGGCACATCGACCCTCCGCCGTACGTGCCAACGGACCAGAGCACCTTGACCCAGTTTCTGCAAGGATGCGTCACGATGTTGTATGGCTCCATGCGCAGTGTCAAGAATAGAAATAGCCAGGCAACGGAAGTCGATAACGGAAGAAGACATCCTGCACTGCACTAAGTCGACACGCAACTCTTCCCGCTGGAAACCAAGCTGAAACATGAGAAAGACGACGAGACAGATGGGAAAGAAGCGACGAGGACGCGACAGATATCGAAGAAGACATGCATTCCTGGCGCTGTCATCGTTTCATAGCTGCAACTGTCGCGCATTGCTGCATTGCGACTGTTACCCAACGGTCGCTACCGTTACCTCCGAACAATGGGGACAGGCCTCAGAAGGTGGTGGTGATTGAGATCAGTTGCAACAGAAGCTGCATCATTCTCTTCCTATCAGTGAAGGTATCATCAACGGCCATGGAAGAAAAACCGTCCTCTGCAAAGAAAAAATTTATTTGATGTTCCCACTGTGCTTAGTCATCCGGCCCGGAGAATCGACGCGCCGGCCTCTCTACAAAAACTTCACAGCCCTTGCGACCTTCTTCTGTTCTTTGTGCGGCAGAGGTCGATAGTCCGTTTCCCCGGTTGCTTGAGAACCTTTACACTGTGGTTCTCATAAGTGTCATTGACCTCCCAGATTAAAAATAATTGCTCATTGATCATATACACTTTGCGGACGCGTCCATTCAGTGGCGCTTTCGCTGGAAAAAGGTCGAACATACCCAGTCTGCAAACTTGCTCAGTAGAGATAGTGAGCGTGCAGTGCCTAGACTGATAAATGAACTTTCTTGTCTATGCGGACATGTCTATGCTTAGGTGCGAGAAGTCGTCTCAGGTCGCTTTGTGATGATGTACAGAGTTTTCACGTGCTACACACATGTTCATATTGGATAAGACACCACTCCTGCTTGGCCCATTGGCATCTCACCAGTTCCGGATTAATCTGATATTCTTTCGGCTGTACAGCAATCGCATATCAAACGCAAAGTACGCATCGAATTGTACACAGCAAGGATACGGCCATCAAGCTATCTTGCTAATGAGAACATATAGGCTTGAATATTCTAGGATTTCAATGTCGACGTGGAGATTCTAGTGTCAGAGGAAAGTGAGTGGGACAAATCACAATGAACCCAAGAAAGGGCAACAGAGCAAAACCTTTCCTCAGTTCTCGATATGTAGTGAAACAATCCCGCAGTGTATGCTTGATATAAAACTCGGTCAAGATGACGAAAACTTCGACAGATTCTGTTGTCATCTTACGCTTCTGTGTAAGGAAATGTAGAAAAACCGCTAGTTGCCTGAGGCATGCTCATCAGTCTACGGAACCAGGTATAGACATATCGTTCTTGCACGGCCCGAGACTCAAAGGAAGGCAATAGCCACACGTAGAGCCCAGAACGACAGGATTTTTAGATGATTTAGTTGCCAAAGTCTTGTAGAATGGAGTTTCGCCCACTAGACGAACATTTCCGACACAGCGAACACGAATGATATGTGCATCTGTTAATGTATTGCTTCTTCGCCAGTTAGAACTCCTGGAAATGCTGCACTAAGCAATATCATCACACCAATCTTCCATCTATCTAATCTCACTACTTCTTCTTGAACAAGCCCTTTCCCAGTAGACTCTTCAATTTGCTCTCCTTCTCTTCCGAGCTCATACTTACTTTCCTCTTGCCCTCTGCAACCGTCTGTCCCTTCGGTGCCTGCTGGTTTGCCGATGGTGCTGGCTCCTCTATTTTCAATGTCTGCGCCTTGGCCTGCCATTCGTGTGATAATGTTTTACGCGATGCGCGGACCTCTGCACTTGCATTGTCTGCCCACTGGAATGTGATCAACTCATTGTTGAAGAAGCGTAGGTCTTGGATGAGGCGCTTATTGTCTTGTGAGATCAGAACAAGGCGACCAGCCGGACTGGTATAATTAAGCTTGAAAGGCTCATTTTTCCTCTCAAGGAAATTTTTGACGAAGTCGTAAAGCTCATGTGCGGTGTCGGCTTTTGTCAAATCCATCTGAATAAGAGTGCCGTCCGGCATGCGAATGCGAAGAGCGCCCCCTTTCTCGGCTGCCGCGTTGATCTTCGCTTGTCGTTCCTTTTCTTGCTCTTCCAGCTCTTTGTCTGAAAGCAGTCGTTGATTGCGTGTCTTGTTCAGTAGTGCAGCTTGGTGGGACTTTGCGTGTTCAATGGTTGGAAGATAATCGCTTTCGTTGAAAGCATTTCGCACAGCTTGTGGAGTAGATGAGGTTGGCGCAGAGAATATCTGAACATTGCGAGGCAGTTGTGAAGGCTGTGACGAAGATATGGGAGTTTCAGGCTGGGGACCTTCTGCTGTCGACGTTGCTGCTGCTCGTGCGGCGGACGGGGAGATATTCTCCAGATTAATGGTTGTAGAGTTTTGTGTTGATACTTCAGATTCTAGTATACGCTCAGCGATCGAATTTGTCTCCACTTCCATTGGCTCTGGCTCTGGCTCTGGCTTTAGCTCATCATTACGAATAGTCTCGCCTACAACAGTCTCTTTGGCTTCAGTAGCGGCCTGTGAGGGATCTGGTACTGAGGTTTTCTGGGAAGAAGTCGCCATATGAGCACCCTCTGGCCCAGTGATCGCAGGCTCCTCGACTTTGAAATACCGCGATATCTGTGCCATAGCCTCTTCCAGTGGTATTCCACTATTCTTGTAGGACAGCTTCAAGAGGGCGGACCCGCTGTCGAAACCAAGCTGACTGAGTGTTTGCTGTAGCTCTACGAAACTTGACTGCTCCTTATGACCTGGCATGACCGTAATGACAGGCATCTCATAATTCAGCCTGCCGGAGCCTGATGCGCCAGTCATCTCAGGCACTCCACGTTGTGTGAAATTGTAGTTTGCCCCTTGACCACTCTCAAACTGCCTCAGAATCTCCCATAATGATGTGGTGCTTGCGAACTTCTGTGTCAGGCGAGACTTTGGGAGCTGCAGCGCGACGGATATGACTGTAGGGGACCGTGATGCTTGGACGAGTTCTAATCGTGCGCCTTGTGGGAGGTTCGCAAGCCGTATCTGCTGAGAGAGAGAGATTGGCTTGTTGTTATATCTAAGCTGCGTTAGCAGCTTGCTTCCAATTTATATTCAGGTTAGCCTACTTTAATGTGAACTGGTCTTTGCTGACGCCTAACTTTTGGCAAGCCTCGTCTCGTACTTCAGTAAGGTACTTTACAGGAGTAGTCGCAATCCTGACGGACCTCGCAGACGAGTTGAATACAGTGACGTGTGACATTATGCTGGGCGGAAGAGTCTGTACAGGCCGTGGGCGAGGATAAACGCAGCTGGAGCGTTCGCAAGCAGAATGGCGCTCGAGTACCAACAACCCCACCGGTGCGCCCTTCGAGTTGCGTCGCTACGTTCGACTAGGAGAATGAGGCTGGCAATGTGGAGGAGCCTTGCTTCGGGAAAACTGAGCAGGAGGTTATTTGGGCCTGCCATGAATTTATCCGATTAGGAACTGTCAGAGACGGTGAACGCCAAATGGGGCGCTTACCAATCTCTGTGAGGTTATGTTAAGGGTCGGCAAGGTATTTGATCTGATTTTTTTGAAGTAAGAACCGATTGCTGGGAGGATGGCGCTGGGTATTTATTCGTGGTCTCCTACTTGCAAGATCGTCGCAGCCAAAGGCTATAAGACGCGGTGGTTATGGTCTATGAATACGTCTCTAGGAGAAAATGTTGCCTGGCCAACTGTGCCGCTGTCTGCTTTGGTTGTCCTATCTTCCAGTATAGATCGTGGCGATGTTCTCGAACCTTCGTTCTCGCCGCGTGTTGTTGGTGCCTGTCTGACCGACGCACGATCGTCGGTGACGGCACCGCAAGCTCCCCGCCCCCACTAAGTTCTGTTTCGGGGTCCGATTGTATTCAATTCGCAACTTCACAACAACAAAACCGTGTACCTACCCGCAACCATGTCAGGAACTGTGGAGATTTCCTCGCCAGCCCAGCTGAATACGCTACTCTCAACCTCTCGTGTTGTGGTAGTAAATTGTACGAGGACACCCCCTGCACTTTACATGGACCTTCGCTGCTGATGTTTTTCTACCTAGTCTACAACGAAGAAAATCAGTCAAGCAAAGCGATTGCACCAGTATACGACCAACTAGCAGGCCAGCTGGCTAGGGCGAATCGAGTCACTTTCGCCAAAGTCAGCACAGTGAGGCAAGCGCAAATTGCCCAGAGCTACAACGTCACCAAGTATGAGTATCAGCGCAATTTCCGTTGAACACACGCCTGACAGCCTTGCCAGCACCCCAACCTTCATTATCTTCAAGAACAACCAACAAGTACGTAAATACGGCGGCTCAAACCCCCAGCAGCTCTCCGAAGCCATCAAGGGTCTCGCAGCGGAGGCGGAGAATGAGAGCGGTGGCTCTGGCGGTTTTGGTGAAGCAAGCTCAAGTGGCACCGGTGGATGGCGAGGAGCAGGCCTACCACGAGGCTACACAGATGTCACAGAGCAAGTAGACGTGAGGGGCTTGGACCTTCTCAACTCCGACAGTGAGTTCGGGGGGGTGCGCACTCTCTTCGAATCTTCACAGCCTAGATCGCTCAAGAAGGGCAAAGCGGCAGTAACAAGCTCAGAAGAGAACAAGGACTGGATTGAGAGTGATGTGGATAATCAGCTCATGCTCTATGTGCCATTCACGTCAACATTGAAGGCTCACACCATCCAAGTTACGTCCTGCGTAACAAGCAACGCAGACGACGACGAAGCGCCGGTGCGACCTAAGACCTTTCACATCTGGACCAACCGCCAGCACAACCTAGGTTTTGAGGAGGCAGAAGATATTCCGGCTACACAGACTATTGAGCTCAAGCCATCGGATTGGGACGAGCAGACAGCGACGGCCAAACTCGAGTTGCGCTTCGTGAAGTTCCAGAACGTCTACTCGCTTGTAATCTTTGTTGCAGATGGCGATGGTGACAGCGAGAAGACACGCATAGATAGAATTCGATTCATTGGAGAAAGTGGGGAGAAGCGGGAGATGGGCAAGTTGGAGAAAATCGGTGCTGATGATTAAAACAATTTACGAGCAGTGCCAAAATGATTAGATTCATGACCTCCACAAGGAGCTAAGGGTCGAACTGGCTTAAATTCATAGATCCGCAAAATACTTCATCTTCGCCAGGGATTGATTGTCTAATCATAGATCCTTGCGCAGATTTCTGCTACAGTATTTTCGGGTTTCGGTCACGATAAGCTCTTAAGTCTGTAATGTTCACACCTCTGCTCCAGGCTTTACTCACACAGGAAGAGTAAAGCAGGAGCAGCCTCGTCACCAAGCAAGGCGCGGTTTTGTTATAAGCACTTCTCGGCCCAACTGACTGCCATGGAAAGGCGGAGTTGGAATTTGACATCCGTGCTAGAGAGAGAACATCACAGTGGTGCCATGTACGATGCATTTGAGGTATCATTGGCGTGAACCAATCGTCACATTTCAAGATTTTGAGTGACACTGTTAGGTACGTGAACCTTTATTGTCCATTGCCATACTCCGATATCGTGCCATCCTTTTGTGGTATGCTGTGACGTTCCGAGGTTTTGTCGAACCGCCATATGAAAAGACCTAACACCCAGAAAGAATCGGAAATTTCGGTCGTCGCCATGTTGCTTCATTCACCATTCATGAACCCGCTTAGTGACCGGCGCGCCTCGACTCGGCGATGACCTTGGTCATCTCGTCAACCTTTCTCTTCGCGCGGCCGAAGGTACCGAGCTGGATGGCATTAGTAAGTACTTATGAAGCCGAATTTGAAGTGCTGATGAAGCAGGGTGATCAGATTTGCAAGAGGAAGGTGTGAAGACATACCCTCTTCTTCGCCAGACGACGAGCACGCTTATCCTTGGAGTTTCGGAGCAATTCAATGACACGCTTCTCGTATGGGGCAAGACTACAAGAAAATAGTCAGCGTATAGCTCCACATATCATTTGCCAGAGGAATGGCAAAGTCTAAGGCGCATTGCGCAGTCTTGTGCCATCGTCCTCCCGATGTCTGGACATGTAACGTACCCGGCGACCTCACGGGCAATCTCACGGACGAAAGCAGTACGCTTGGATAGGAAACCCTTCCTCCTCGAGATCCTAGGAGCGGGGGTCCTTGGGGTGACCTCTGTTCATTGTGTTAGCAACTATTCACTGCCAATTGTATTTGGGTTCCCAGAGCAATCGTTTGCAGGTATCGGAAACGGCGAGCGAGGAGACGTACTATGGCCGGCGTTGAGGCCGACGATGAGGCCAGACTTCTGTTTGACTTCCTTCGGCATCGTGACGGTCGTGATGTTGTCGTTGGGCGATGAAGTTCGAAGTCGTAGTTTGATTTTGGATTCTTCGGCTGTGGGCGTGGTGCGTCGCCAAGCACGCTAGCCGTAAGCAGAAGGCACGTGCGCAACACACTCGAAGAGAAGCAGAGCACACCAGCGCCAGACATGGTGCATTCCAACTGAAAAGAACTTTACAATCGACGGAGACGTCGTAAATATTCTATGCTATCTCTGTTTACCAAGATCTCGTAACAGTTCCATCAGCGTTAACAGCCGCACCTAAATATTGAGCACGGTTGTTCATTCGCACTACCCGCTTGACGAGTAGCGCACATGAATGCTCGAGTGCTGTTTATGTCTTATGCCTTGTGTCATGAACTCTATATCTTTGTATCTGGCTTTCTCCTAGCAGCAGTGTTCCTTGATGCATCCATTACAAATCCAACGTGATGGCTCAGCGCTACCAAGTCTCCTTGCGCATCGTGGACATACACCCCCAAATCCATTCTCCCATTCTTGATCTTCTTCATCTCCACCCTGATTTGCAGCCACTTGACTCCTTCTGGTGGTAGTGATTTTTTAACATCCAGATTCAACAATAACGTCGGGTACCAGAATGGACCTTGATTCTGGTCCCGATACGATTCGATGATTTGAGGGAACATATCCGCAACAAATCCGATCGATGTGTCGGTAAAATTGGTGCCATCCGACCAGCATAGCCATTCATCAGCAAGGCTTGTTTGTCGTTGACCATCCCTAGGAAAGTGGAATAGCACCCTCTGCGACGCTTTTCTGAAATTCGAGAAAGGCATTTTATCTTGCCTTTTCCAGTTCAGGTCCAGGTCCTGTTCCAACTTTGCGAGATCGACAGAAGGGACTGGTGGTGATAATTTGTACTCTGTATCAAACGAAGGACCTTCTTCTTTATCGATATTTGAATTCGTCACATACGCGATGATCTCCTGGCGTCCTTCCTGTTCCATGCTGACATGCACAATCGAGGTCTGGCGACCCAGTTTGACATCTTCAACCTTGAAGACAGCGGGACCAGCTTGTGTTCGTCGTAGGAACTCGACATGTAGGGCGATTGTATGAGGTTGGTTTTGCTTGGCAAGAGACGTACTGAAATGAGTCTTCACCACCTCCAGTATACACCCAGTTACGTAACCACCATTAGGAACTATAGTCGTTTCAGTAAAATGTTCGTTTGTGAAGGGCCACGATTGTATTCAGCATACCGCTTCCGATACACCAAGCATCTTGTAAGACACATGAGTATGTGTTTGTGGAAAGCTTTTGCACAGCCGTTGCTTCTTCCCAGCCGGACATGTTGAGGCGATCGTGTCTCTTAACACTTTCTTGACCAGCGTATGTAATTCTTCGCTGGCACAAGTCTACATCGTGAATTACAACTGGCGAGAAGCGTGACGAGTGTTGACCTCGGAAGCGCCCCCATTCCGCGCTAATAACAAAAGCGGAAACAGCCTCGGCCAAGTTGAAGAAAGTGTGGGGTGAAACCCGACCAAACACCGCCACCCGCAGCAAGCCGCTCACCGCACACGGCAATTCACGTCTGCGGCGTCCAAATGGCTCATAATGTTTTTAGCTTTGCCCTTGCCCTTGTTTCCTGTAATCTCATCTTACGGCTTCCACAAAACTGACAAGAACCGTCGAGTCGCCGTCAAACCTTTAGCCTGTCAACATGCCTTCCGAGTCGAAATATCCTAGCCTACCAATACCTGATCAAGACATCTGGGGGTTTCTATTTGAAAGGAAGGATAAGCCTTATGCAGATGACAAAGGTGTGTTCACATGCAGACCCGCGCCCTGAAGCTTGAAACAGCATAGTTGATATGAATGTAAAGTAATCTATTACGATCCCTACACTACGCGTTCCTACACCTACGCACAGGTAAAGGATGCTGCTACTAATTTCGGGAAAGGACTTAAAGCCCTCTGGGATTGGCAAAAGGGAGATGTGCTTGCGCTTTACACCCCAAATTGTACGTGGAATCCTGGCATTATCATGGCCAATGCTCTTTAAGGAATCCATGAAATATTGGACATTACTCTCTATCGCTTGATAGCAGTACGAGGTCCTGTCGAAATCATTCGGATAAACTAAATCTTATCTTGCTATGCATTCAAGCAAACAATCTCAGCACATGTTTGCGATAAGGGAAGCCGGCTAACACCGTTAGGTATCGACACGCCTGCGATTACATGGGGTTGTCATTGGGCTGGAGGGATTCTTAGCCCTGCCAACCCAAACTACACAGTTGAAGAGCTGGCATTTCAGCTGAAGGACTCAGGTGCACGAGCCGTGGTAACGCAGTTGCCGTTTATCAAGAATGCGCAAGAGGCAGCAAAGAGGGTCGGAATTCCTCTCGATAAAGTCATTGTTATGGGAGACCACAAGGATCCAACTCACAATGTCAAGCACTTCACCAGCATCGTCAACACTGCCGGATCCGCAAGGTATCGGCGAACAAAGGCAAAGCCAGATGAGGATTTGGCATTCCTTGTGTATTCCTCAGGCACCACGGGCCATCCGAAAGGAGTCATGCTTACGCATCGGAATATTGTTGCGAATACAATGATGATCAGAGCCGGCGAGGCGGGTCGATTGAAGCCGACCGGCGGGCCGAACGGTGACGGGGACAAATTGTTGGCCTTCTTGCCTTTCTTCCATATCTATGGTACGCCACTATTCCTAGCCATAATGGAGACGTCAACAAAATATCAAGCTAACATTTATTAGGACTGACGTGCTTGATCCATCAGAGTCTTTACTCTGGTCTTCAGCTCGTTGTTATGCCCAAGTTTGACCTAGACGACTTCTGCAGGTTCATTCAAGAACTCAAGGTCACTTTCGCCTACGTCGTTCCTCCAATCGTACTCCTCCTGAGCAAGCACCCATTGGTCTCCAAGTATGATCTTAGCTCGATTCGCATGATGAACAGTGGAGCCGCACCTCTAACGCGTGAACTTGTGGAAGCAGTGCACGGCAGGCTCGGGATACCTGTCAAGCAAGGATACGGCCTTTCAGAGACTAGTCCTACTACGCATACTCAGCCGTGGGAAGATTGGGATAAGACAATTGGTTCGGTGGGTACCTTGCTTCCGTACCAGACTGCAAAATATATGTCACCAGAGGAGAAGGAGATGCCGGTTGGCGAAGTAGGAGAGCTCTGGATCAAGGGTCCGAATGTCTTCAAGGGCTACCTCAACAATCCCGAAGGCACGGCACACGCATTGACGGCTGATGGCTACTTCAAGACTGGAGATGTTGGCTACCAGGATAAGAACGGCAATTTCTACATTACCGACCGTGTCAAAGAGCTCATAAAGTACAAAGGCTTCCAAGTGCCACCCGCAGAGCTTGAGGGTATTCTGGTGTCGCACCCGAGTGTTGATGATGTTGCTGTGATTGGCATATACGATAAAAACCAGGCAACTGAATTGCCTCGGGCCTATGTCGTACCTAAAAGTGGACTTGGAAGGGATGAGAAAGATGCAAAAGAGATTATAGATTGGCTGGGAGCCAAAGTTGCACATCATAAGAAGCTGCGAGGTGGGGTGAGGTTTGTGGACGAGATCCCAAAGTCGGTTAGTGGTAAGATTTTGAGACGAATGTTGAAGGTAAAGGCACAGGAGGAAGAGGACGCGAGTGCTGCGAAGGCGAAGCTATAGTGATAGAGCACATACAATTGTATCATCTACGAATTCTCACATAGAGTCAAGTATCGGATCCTGATCGAGGTCTGTCTATCGCTTTACGTGACTAGAGTAGTGGGTAGGCGCCTCAAGGAGTGTATGGCGTACGAGGAGTGGGGGGGAGTATAATTGAAGATGAAGTTTATATGATAGCAAAGTTTGGCGAAGCTAAGTACAAGATATGATCTACCTTCGGATGTATGTTTGTCGAGGCAATCGCGACTATGTTCCTGTTGCAGGACTGATGCTTTGCCATCTAGACTAAAGGCTACTGCCCTGAACACGAAATCTCCTTCTCAGCACCCAACACTCGCGATGGGACTTGAGTCTCTTTCAAATTCACTAAGACCTCAGGCTGTAGCACATTTCATGAGGCAGTCACTGATGCTAGACTCCTCTACCTAGTAGTTTTGTAGTACGAAATTGTCTTCATGTTCCGTGTATAAGTAAGGCATAGCGCACAATGGTCAATCTGGCCCGGGTCTGAACTTCGACAGCTTCTAGCTGTACAAGACTGCTTGCAGAAAGACGTGACGTTAGAACTCGGTCATGGTAGTGCACGAAGCGGAATCCTTTATTCTCTTCTGCTGACACACCGGTAAGCCTTCCGCGGAGCCACTGCAACATATGAAATGCCGATTTTCGTCATTGGAGAACCATGGGATCCGACAATTTGTGAAATTGAGATTTGAATAATGTTGAAATTTGAGTTGCCTCATGGCTACTGGATAGTAGCTACTGACGAGGTCTTTAGTTGTACAAGATGCTCTCACCACCTATTGCTATTACAGAACGCCTAGGCCATATGCATAGATGACCAGCGCTTATTGTTCATTCAGTTGTCTGCTCATTTGAACTTTTCGCTCGTTCGATCAGTATATCGACTCATTTGCCCTTGGGATTATTGTACTGTTGCTCGTAGAATTTTGCCGGCCAGACGGGCTGCTCAACATTAGCTCCATAACCACCTGCTCACACTTGTGATCTTCACTCACTGTGCTTTGTTGGTCCGAAATATTGCCCTTGAAGTGCTCTGAATCTGGACCTTTGTGATCGCCCTCTTGTCTCGAAACATTGTCGCTCGAAGATCCTGAATATCCCATTAGCCCACTATCCAGCTTTTCAAATAGGCAACTCAGAAAGGGTGCAATTGTACCGGACGCACCAAGCTTTGTAGCTGTTCCGGGAGTATGTGTGGGATGTCCTCCGCCAGCTGAAAAGCGATCCTCGATATTCTGTACGCCTTGCGTTTTGTAGGGGTTCGGGAACCAGTATTGGCGCATGTAGAGGTAATAGGTGAAGCCGACAGCGCCGCCAGCCATGAAGATCTTGGGTACGGAGAGTGGGGACATTGTTGTGGTTGTCCAACACGCTCAAAGTGGTGGAGTGATAAAAAAAAGTTCTTGAGGGACGATGAGCAATTGACTGTGTAGCTAGAGTGGCAGTTGAGAAGCAGAAGCGTGGAGATATTGGAGAAATAGCGTAGAAATCGAGGCAAGTCCGTCAGTAAAGATACCCCAAGTCAGCGATATGCAACGTAAAAGCGTTACTTTGTCGTCGCGATGATCGCGTCATGGCAATGCACATGCGGTAAAGCTCCCGAAGTTGAGTTTCAAACGCGCCTTGCCTATTGCCGTTAACATGCGGCTGAGATGCGCTGACGTAACGTGCATGTGGCTGCGATTTTGTCAAACCTCCTGGATAAGGGAAGTGGACACGCTATCTTTACGATTTTGCTTCTCCTGAGCTAGCACTCTCGGGCTACATCGTGGAGAGAAAGAAGTGGGAGCCGCAAGAGTTGAAAAGGATAAGAGCTTCATGATTCTTCAAAAGGGGGAAAGTTGGGAAGAGGCGACAACCACGGGATTCTCCACGCGACTTCGACATGGACGGTGATCCGGCCGTCGAGCCAAACTTGGATCGCTTCAGTCGGGTACTGCCACTACCCTACCGTGTTGCGCTTATTATTGTTCTGGGTAAGATTGCGTCTAAACCGCTCAGCCAGCACCAAATCACCAGCAGCTGACAGTTTGTTCTAGGCATTTGGGCATGGGGACTCAACCTCCACTACCTCTCCCTAATCAAGATAGACGTTCCAAGTCTGATACGATACCCCAGTCGCGCCTCACCGCACCATCCTTCGCATCATCTGTCCTGTTACCGCATAGCGACCTTTCTTTCCATTCCGCTCGCATTCTCGCTTGTGCTGTTTTGGCTCCTCACAAATGGTAGCCCAAAGGATATTGCTGGCTGGGAGATCTTGCCAAACCTCTACCTTCTTGTACTGGTAGTTGGGTTCATTGCACCGCTACCTTTCGTCAGTCGGAATGGCCGCTCTCGTACTCTGGCGACATTACGACGCATTTCCATTGGCGGAATTGCAGAAGCGGCCGACGGCAAATTTGGAGATATTCTCCTAGCTGACGCGCTGACAAGCTACGCAAAAGTCCTCGGCGACCTCTTTGTCTCGCTGTGCATGTTCTTCTCATCCTCGCACAGCTCCACCGGCCCTCCGAACAGGAACTGCGGCGGCGCATTCTGGGTGCCGTTTATAATCTCCATTCCCTCGTTGATCCGACTACGGCAGTGCATCACAGAGTACTATCGCGTTCAAAGGGCAAATAAAAGGAGCGGCCAGATTGACAGAGCAACGGGATGGGGTGGCGTACACCTCGCCAACGCGCTGAAATATAGCACCGCCTTTCCGGTCATTATTCTGAGCGCCCTCCAAAGATCCCCCGATCCTTCCAAATTCGGCGTCTCAGAGGCCACACTCTTCCGTATGTGGATGGCTGCTGTTATTGTAAACTCTGGTTACAGCTTCTACTGGGATGTGGCACGCGATTGGGATCTGCACCTTTTCTCCAACGCACGGGAACGAAACAATCCGGAATACCCCTGGGGCTTACGACGGCATAGATGGTTCCATGCTAAGGAATTCTACTACGCAGCTATTGTTGTGGATGCGTTATTGAGATGCACATGGAGTTTGAAACTGAGTGTGCATTTAGACCATTTTAACGATTTGGAAGGAGGAATATTTACAATGGAAGCACTCGAGGTGCTGAGGAGGTGGGTCTGGATCTTCTTCCGGGTGGAATGTGAATGGGTACGAAATCATCGTGGACCTGCGCAGGATGATATACTGCTCGGTGATGTAACCAATAGATATGATGAGAGCGATTAGATTTCGAAATTATAACGAAGTAATACATTGCGAACCTTGATTTAGATATGACATATTTGGTTCGAGGCTACGGTCTGAAAATGACGTTAGACTTTGGCGTCACTTCGAGTTCTATTTGTAATGGGTAGAGTGACACAGAAAATAGAGGACAGCAATCGAGACATTGGCGAGGCCTCTCAATGCGCACTTTAGAATTTCCACGTTGTCTAATACAGTTACATAAAGTCGGCGAGAGAAGATTTTGTATCTCAACTGTTCGCGATGTTTTGGGGTATTGTGGCTATTTGAAGCCCGAATCTATCGGGCTCAAGGAAAATGATGTTGGCAGTGCTCTGATCATTCACCCAACCGTAACGCCAGACTGTACGAACCGTGCCAGCCGCCTTTTAAACGCCGTGCCATGCAACCTGTAAAGCCATGTACCATCATATTGCCACTCTAGAAGTTGTTCTGTTCGCGGGCGATCCTTTCTGCCTCTCCTTCAGACACAATCTTCTTGCCGAGCCACTCCTGCTGAAAGCTATCATTCAGTCTCTGAAGATCCTGCACAATATCCCTGCAGGCACGAATGATAGCATCTTTGGGTGTGATGGTGCCGTCAGTCTGAACGCGGAGCTCGAAGGTCGCAAAGAGTGGATGTGGGACCTTGTATGCGGAGAACACAATATATTCGTACTTGAGAAGGCGTTGCGAGAGCAAGTTTCCAAGCGTGTGGTCTTCTTTGTTGAAGGTGAAGATAGCCGTGTGAGGGACGCCTGTCGCGTTTTTTGGGTCAATGAGTGTGAGTAGTAGGGCGATTTGAGGTGCGCTTACGGGTCTCTTCTTTCCATTCAACTTTTTTCTGACCCTCGTCTAGCAGAAAGAGCTCGAACCTAGCATCATGATCATAATCAGCTTTGTGCGACACATGTCGGTGTTCCTTTTGGTTGTCACGAAGTTCACAGTTCAGTTTGTGCTCGACAAGCTGTCCAATATCGGGTGGAAATGATATAATGCCAATGCCGCTCATGTTGCGGTCGTCGTTGAATATGAGGCGTAATTGCAGGTGCGGAACACGCCCGGGTCATTGCGGTGCGGTAGCGAGACAAGCAATCGTGGCAGTGATTTCATCGAGGTCTTGTGCCATTATTGCGGAAAGGCTACAAATGAATGCGTTTAAGAGGTATGTGCGTGGCCCAGATAGCTTTCACTCTGGGGTGGTGAAAGCGCCTAACATACCGAGATATATCTTCTGGCGCTTCCTTGACACCCATGGCAAATTTGACTTGTCAAGAGAACCCGTATGCTTGGAGATGAGTATAGAAGGAGATATATGAACATACCTGTCTGGCGCGTTCATACTGTTTATCACACGTTCCCGCTATACGGACTCTTGCCTCAGGAGTACGGATGTTGCTTCCTCGTCTGCGCGGGTTGGGTATGAATGCGGCGTAAATGGAATTTGCGATCCAAACTGCGTATACGAATGACTAAAGATACCGCGAAATCGAATGTAGATTGGAGGGTGCGACAGAGGGTGTGGCTGAGCTGTATCCACTCTAAGTAAGAGATGTGGAGGAGAGTTGCGAGGGTCGCCCTCGATGTTTCTTTGTGCCCTCACTCACCGCCTGCATTTACTAGGACGCTTAGTCTTGGCAACGCTATCCATCCGCAGGCTTTTGCAGATGGTTTCAAATTGTTCTTACCCAGTGCTTGAGTTTTGATCTATTCTACTACTCGATGGCTTCGAGCCTATTTGTGCTTTGGCGGTATTGACAAGGCCTTGATCCAGCGTTCTGCCATTGTCAGGGATCATCTGATGATATTTGTGAGATAACGTGTAAAATAAGAGGTAACAACTGGGGATGTGTCAAAGAGTGAATGTCTCATATATTTTGAGATCAGATCGAGTTCAATGATATTCAGAAACTTCTAAAGGCTTTTAGGCCTAACAAAAGAGGCATTGTGTCGCTGGACACCAAGGCAAGTCTGCCGCCCAACCGCTGCTTCAGCAGGTCAGAAGAGCGCCGCTGAACGCCTTTAAACACCATGCATCCTCCTTAAACCCCGTGCCTCAAAGGTACTCACCGGCTTCCATCATTGAGAAGCCTCATCACAAACCGAGACTTGCCCACGCTAGTAATCAACGCTAAAGAGAGAACATTAAAGATATATACATTGCAAGACGATGCTGGATGTAGGGTTTGCCTCGCGGAGGTAACCCAATGTCCAGCGGAAGATATGTTTAGGAGCGATTGATTTGCGCTTGTTGCATGCCTGGGCTTTGCTGCATCTGTGGGTTTTGAGGCGTTGCGCTGCGACTAGGTGGTCGCGCGTTCAGTCCAGGACTCCCGGCCTGTTGTCTTTGCTGTTGGCTCATCAACCGCTGTTGTTGCACGAGTTGTTGTTGATAGTTCTGTACAGCGTTCGGTTGCGGACTATTGGCCATACTGCCATTCTGTTGAAGATAGTGGTTGTTTCCGATCTGTGGAGTAGGGGACATGCCAGAAGACCCAGCTGCTGCGTTCATTGCCTGTGCGCGTTGCTTAGCCAGAAACCGGGAGAGTTGTTCGGAAGCCACTTTTTGAACTTGTTCTGGGGTCCAATCCGGATGCTGTACCTTTACTGAATTCTGGATTTGCAAGAGCTGAGGCATGTGCCCACTGGAAAGGGGTCGAGCGGGCGTTTGCATGTTCGCGTTGCCCTGGTTTATCCGCGGAGATCCAGCATTGTTGGACATTCCATTCATGGCGGTATTCATGCTTCCATTCATGTTCCCGTTGAGATTTTGATTCGGCATAGGTGCCATCATATTTGCATTGGGAATGCTGTTCATGCCCAAGCCTTGCGTGAGGTTACTGGCCATATTGATTTGTTGCTGCTGCAACTGGAATTGATGTTGTTGATTAGTATTTTGGAATTGGCCCCGTTGCATAGCCATACGCATCTGGTCCGGAGGTCCCATACGTTGATTACTCTGCATGTTGCCTTGCATTTGCGCTTGGGGGACACCTGGGGTACTCATCGACATGCCAGGCATGTTTCCGTTGGCAAAGTTAGCTTGCATTCCCTGTTGACCTTGATGCGTTCGTGCTGCCATTGCAGGGCCGTTCTGACCCTGCTGCGAGGCAGGATTAGCCATTTGTGTTGGAATATTGGTATTATTTCCTGGCGCTCCGTTACGTTGCATTTGATTGACACCGTTTGCCATCCCTGGTTGCGCTTGCATTTGAGCTTGGCGCTGTGCCGCCATTTGTTGCTGTACTGATTAGCCATGTACCGTAAATGGTACTGAACGCTTACCCTGACCATCATTTCTTGTTGCAATTGCCTCTGCTTCAGCTTCTCCTCGCGTTCCCACTTGAGACGACTGAACTCTTGTGGAGTGTGCACATTACTCTTCGGTGGCGCAGGTTCATGCGCTTTTCG